>VYZV01001476.1:26012-45107 GCA_013401275.1 Pandion haliaetus | reverse complement strand
ACCACCAAAAACGTGCTAAGCCTGTATGGATCGGAGCTGCTCCTCTGGCAGAAAGACTAATTATGAAACACCACATATTTTATAACTGAGTTTACTCCCAAGTAATATAAGCAGAGCCACACACACTATTAGAATGGAAAGCCCTTCAAACTAGTGACACCTTCTGTCTCACACTAATTTACGTCAGTTCAGCTCTGTTGCTTTGCAGTACAAAGCTTAACTGAGAGGGACTCAAGACATATTAGTTTTATTACATGTTCCATCCTACCCACTGCTACAAAGTAACCTATTCAGCTTTATCTGCACAGTCCCTCATCTGCTTCCGTACCACTGAACTCATTAAAAGACCAATACTTTTCCAATTTTCTCTTTTTTTTTTTTCCTCTGGTGCCTGTTATGTAATTATTTTCTTTCCTTTTGCTTACATAAATCAGAATTATACCCTCCTTTGATTTATGTTGTAGATAGTGGTTTTTTGGTTTCATTTAGGTTTTGGTTGGGGTTTGGGGGGTTTTTGTGGTTTTTGTTTTGGGGTTTTGTTTGTTTGGGTTTATGGGTTGGGTTTTTTTGAAAGAGAAACGCATAAGACTAAGAAGGAACATAAAGAGCACACTTCTATGAAACCATACATTCTAATCAGAGTAATGAGAGGAAAGCCATAGCAAATAAACAATTTGGTGATTCCTTATTAAAGTCACAGGAAGTTTCTCAATGTAGCATGATTCTGCCCACCAGGAAATGCCACAGAGAACTAATGGATGACAGCTCTGTAATGGCACTGAATCTAAGTATCCCAATATTGAGCCTAGCTGATGTTAAGGAGGGTAACTAAAACAGATGGAGGAAGCAAGCTTCCCCCCCCGAGAAGCAAGTGGAGAAGCACTGGCAATCTGCATTTTGACTGTCTTTTCAGTGGTAATCTTTTTTCTTTATTATTCCTTTTAGAGTAAAGCCACAGCTCTTTTGTTCAGCAACTCTGATTCGTCTTATAGGGACATGTAAAAGCTCCATCTGAGGCCGGGGCCCCTCTCTGGTATGCCATCAACAGCAAGGGCAATGAAGATTTGCTTATACTGTAGACGTCAATACTGTGCTGAGGTATGGGAGCTGGTGCAGATGTCAGAAATAAAGCAGCCATTGTAAAGTGCAGCTTGTGAGAAACCGAATGAAGGGGTCCACATGAGCTCATCCTGATAGCAACTTATAATTTATCCCACAGCATCCTATGCTGATAGTCTTAAGTATATTTGAGCATAAACCCCATGTACATCCCACCCAAAATAGAAAGGGATGAGAGCAGAAACAAGAGTGTGATGATCTGCTTATTTCCCCAGAGGGCACACATGGATCCAGGAACTAAGATGACAGAATGCTGTCACCCAACGCAGTACTTCTCGGTTGCAGTTGAAGCAGAATTAGCACTTGCTCCAGGAGTGAGGATGTCTCACACAAGTTTGAAGGCCATATTCATCAGCATACTTTTTCCCACCCCAGAAAATGCTGTTTGGCTGGGTTATAAGATGTGTTAGAAAAAGAGATATTAATCCTAAACTTGGAAAGTTTTGTTACCACAGTTCAGCACAGTTCTTACATTAACATGTAGCAAAGCCTGCCTCCAGGTTCTCTGTTTTTTGTTTGCAAAAATAGGAGCCAAGCTGCAGGGACATGAATCAAGGCCCACGGGTGTACATTTTCAGTGAGCAGGGTGCTATGGCTCAATCTGACATGCAAACATGCAATCTGAAAAAACTTTCCTACGTTACATAACCACCATTACTTTGTGGAACATCTGACATGAAGACACAGGCATGTACTAGGTTACAACAGTTGAGCACTACAGTATGAGTTTTCTTGCTTCCCTTTTATTTTATCCAAGTATTTAAGAAATTATGTCACGGCAGAATTGCAGGATGGAGTGAAGTGGCAGCTAGAAAGACCTGAATAAGTGATGGGGCTGCTTTAGATATAATCATAGGATAATTTAGGTTGGAAGGGACATCAGACCAATCCCCTATTCAAAGCATGCTGCTTTTAACCTAATTTGCAAGGGTTATCTTAGGTACATTGTTGAAGAGCCACAGGAAGACCAACAGAAGCTGTCCTGTACCTTTTCTCACTTCAGAGAAACACTTAAAATGTGTGACCCACATCCATAACCTTACACTTTTGACACAATCCATGTGCTGCTGCCATTACTAGAAACGCATATAGAAGGGTTTCTTCACACAGATGTTAATTTAAAAAAAAGTGTAATTAGTATTTCTATATATGCACTCTACTCACAATTACATCCTCAAACCTTTTACTAAAACTATCATTCTTTCACTCAAAAGTAGAAATAGCTTGATTTAAGTTATCTGATAATTCACAATATAACATATCAAGTCTCAGAAAGAAAAAAGGTACGGCCTGTGTCAGGAGCACAAATTTAGAAGCCCTTGCATAAAATCTATTCACACTGCGGCCAGCACACAGAAGAGGAGTTTATTTACCCTTCTGATGTACAAATAAAGCCTGAGAACACGTAGTCTCTCATATCCACTTTTACACATCTATATGTATTACTTGCATGATTCACATTGGCTGAAATGAGGTTGGATCAAAAATTTAGATGGTGCATCTTTGATAAACATCTTGCAGATTTTCTCCTTTCCATATTCTCAGCCTTAAAAAGGCATAACTGATGTCGAACAGATTGAGGTCTACTACTACTTTAGCAACTGTAATTACAAAGTAACTGGGGAGAAAACCACCTGTTTCAGCACATTTCAGTATCATGTATAAAGAACACTCAGACTTTCAGAAGCCCCCAGTAACTGAGTAGCAGCAAGTGTTTTGGACTGAAGAACTGGAATTTTTTTTTGTTGAGTTTTGAGCAATTTTTTATAGAACAGTGTGAACACATCATTGAACCCCACCATTACTCATTAGACAACATGCTTGCATTCTTCACTGGAAATAAAGACACTTAAGGATACAATAAGTTATTAGCTTATAATTAATGGGAAAAAAAGCCACCAGTCTTATCTTCTTTTCAAAGAACACGCCAATAGGTATTCCTACCTGCAAAGTATGTTGTTTCAGTGCTCCCCACAACTGTTTCTTGAGTGACTGCTTGGCATTTGATGTTTGCTATGGACCTGCCTCCAGCTGTGCTGCTCTTTCCAGTGTTTCTGTTACAACTTCGCACGTACACAGTAAGAACTCCCCAAAGCTGATTTTAAAATAATCGGTTGTCTTTTCCAGCAGTTTTTCTATATAGACACAACAGAAATATCAAACTGGTGAGTTGTACTGCTGTCACTTGGGACAGTGGAGGTGTTACTAAGAAACACAGCCAATAATTAATGTGTACAGTGGAAAATGCACATCAGATTGACTTGTAAAGGTCTGCTGTAACATCACAACTAATTGGCATCTCACTGTATGTAATCATATGACCATGCAGCATACCTGAGTGATAATGCAAAAAGAGGTAATTTATGGGAGAAAAAAAAAAATGGACCAGGTAACTGAGACTGTGCAATACATGTGGCCTACACTGAAGTTTGCCATGTCTCATTCATAAGTAGCCTATCATCTTTTTAAAAAGTTTCTGAAATGTGTAACGGTTATTTAAAATTGGCTCCTGCACTTCACAAGCAGGATTGTAGAAGCAGCAATATTCTTTTACTGGAGCAACTGGTATGTCCAGAAAAGACAAAGCTTGTCTCTTCTCACCTTCATCAACTGGTGGAATGAAAGGTCTTGCCTCACTCCCTACAATACTTATTTCACCCACATCTTTGCCACTGCTGATCCTGAGCCAGCACTGACCTCAAAGAGAGCAGCAGATATGCCTCCAGGGACAATGTACACGTTACAGCTGTACTCTCTGTGTGCTCAAAGCTATGAGAAAGCATATGGCCAGTATTATATGGGCCCATAACGGCAGTCCATCATGCTTGGGCACGCATTAAAGCTGGATCTCTCTCTGAAAAGCATGTCAGCTCAGGCAGCAGTTAACCCTCACTGAAGAGACAAACAAATGTGTTCCTATGCTCAGCGCTACTCAGTTTGGAAAAACACCTTCCAGTTTTTATAGCCAATGAAAGAACATAAAACAAAAAAAATAGAATACCCAAGCTGCCACTTCAGGCTCTGTATTTATAGAACACAGACAGCCCTGCCAAGGCGGGGCACCCAACCTTCTGCTGCACACCGTTACTGCCCCATCCTGAGGCTGCCACCTAGAAACCACCAGCGTTCCAGGCCTCTGCAGTTGAACACCTCCTACCCTGAGGGGCTTTTTCACATTGTAGCAGCTATTCAGTGAAAGAAAAAACACAAACCAAACAAAGAAAAACCCCAAACCAACAAATGAAAACACAAGCTCACACAGCCTGCCTCTACCAGAAAAAAAACCCTAAGGTTTGCCTTTTTCAGCACAACCTTCTAAATGAAGAGACTGATCTCTCACAAAGCGGCTATAATAGCGGCTGAAGAGTCCAAGAACAGGTCTTGCTCATGCCTCTTCTGTCCAGAACTTAGTCAGTTTGCTTTTTACCACATATGCGTGGCACAGAAAGACTTTACCAAAAGAACAGGACTCCGTGGCTCCACTTTACCGTAAAAGATTTGTCAAGTTATAACTCTGACTTCTCCTGTGCAAAGAACTCCAGACTGTCAAAAACCCTGCAGTGTTGTTAATAAAAATGTCTACTGAGAAACAAAACTACTTTTAACCTGTATTTTATTCCCAGAGTTCCAGCCTCTCTCTGCCTTCCCACCCTCCCCCTGCATCTATCATCCAGCTTGAGTCCGAAATAGTAATGGCTGAGCAGAGGGCATAAGCTGTCTTCCTCTAAATGCAGGAGGCAACTGCTTCTGCAGTTCATGTGTGTTTCACAGTCATGAATGGCAGAGAAGACAAAAACTTCAATAAAGTAAGCTTAAATCTTCTCAGAATCATTCTGGAGTAACTCTTTGTCATGATGATAAAAAGGCATTAATTGCACAGTCAAAGAAACCGCATTATATCATTCGTAATAAAAGGACATCAAGATTGAAAATCTTGGAAATAGCATGACAGCTACAATGAAGCACATGCATCATTCTAAACATAATCATTCCAATTGTAAGAGTTTCAGATCAGGGTGTTTCAGCATGTTGCATGCAAGCACCCTGTAAATCCAGCTGAAAGCTTGGGATACATTCCTTCCAATCTGTCCTCATTACTGACAATACAAGGCAGTCACTGAAGCGAAAAACAACTTTGGGAAAAAAAAAAAATTTAAAAAAAAAAAAAAGATATTGCCTGTAGCACCAAAATTAATCATTTTTAAAGTCAAAATTCTGTTAATGATTAGAAAGCCACCAACAGTTACGTTGTGCCACTGAATTTTCCTAGCACAGGAAAGGCACTCTGACGAAGAATAGTTTCCTCAGGGCTGAGAATTCTTTCTTTAAATACTCTCACCCTACCTAAGGAAAAAGAAAAAAAAAAATGTTTTTAAGACCAAATGTGCAGCATCGCAGCTCATGCTGTTTGGAAAATCCTCATGTCTGAACTTCTGACAGGCAAGAACTGTCTCCTCTGTTAGACAAAGTCAGGGTCAATAAAAGGTGTTCTGTGCTTTGCTGGAGAAGTTCACCAGTGTATGGGATTTGACTGGCAACAATCTGTGGGGCCCAGTGACATCCCAGTAACTTGGAGCCTTTCAGGAGGAGCATTTCTAGGATTTATTCAGGGAAAGCTACTCACATGGCCCCTGCAAAATCCATGGAAGAATCCTAAACACAAGTATGAAAGCTCAAGATTTCACTTGTTTAAATTAAAACGGGCGACAGAGAAGAATAAAGGTTGTATTTGAAAGGGTTTTTTTCTTCCCCCTAAAAAAAGAAAACCCCCAGGAAACTCAGTAATTCCTCCCAGTTGCCCTCATGAAACAGCTAGCTCTTCCTCCAAATGCTTGCATGCACAATATATACAAATCTCAAAACACAAATCCCAATTAGTCTGGCACAGACATAACTTCAAGGCTCTCTGCTTCTGAATATCTGATTATGTGAAAATTTAAGCTGCTCTTCTGCCCTCAGAGATAAACAGATTATCTTTTCCAAATGACAAAACGCACAGGTTATAGTTATTCATATTGATGCCCTTCGTGACAATCACAAGTAATCAACAGCAATCAGATCATTACAAAAGAGCAGGCTGGGCAGATATGAAGTGCTGAAATTCAGCCTCCCTGGGAAAACAAAGTCACATTACCATATGCATAAGAAACATTAATTTCTGATTGTCTAATAGTTGGGGATATTTCTAAAGACTCTTTTCTCAGTTTTATATCCTCCGTGCTCTTAGCTCCTCTCCCTGGATCTAGTTCTCAGCCTATGTATGCTGTACCAGTCCTCATGGCTCTGGCCCAGCACCAACATGAACATGCTAGAAATCCCACCTCGTTTCCCATTACTTTTTCAGAAAGGAAGAATGTCATAAATCCATCCTTGCCAATGCTGCAATGACTGCCAAGAACTGAGCACGTGCGGGGGGCATATCACCATTCAGGATCAATTCACTATCTGGGCTACTTCTTCTTAGCGTTTTTGGAGGGGGATTATCAGCCCTAATGAAACGTGTGCCAAAGCGTGATCTGTTCAGGTCTGGCAGGCAGTAAAAGCACTGTATATCATCTCTTGGTCCATGTATGCTCTAGATTAGCTCAAATAAAGCGCTCAGAAAGTTATCTTACAGCTGCAGAAGCAGATAAGTAAAAGCAGTTAGGTCATGACCATGAAGAAGTGTGTCTCAGTCACTGCTTTATTATGAACACGAATTAGTGGGATGACACATTCATTTTGGATGTTTTCTGTATGAGAACAAGTTATCTACCACCAGTATACATCATCTACATGGATTAAATTGGAGCAAAGATTGTCTCTTCTGCACAATTCTTTGGAGACAAGAAGGGTGGCAAATAAACTCTCAGAATATCTACTAAATAATACATCTTCATATAATTAAGTATATTCTATTCAGAAGCCTTCAGCTTTTAGACTAGACAATTTTCAGAATAATTATCTGAGAAGTCCAATTTGGACATTGCAGCCAGCATGGATTTTATTTTGTTTTTTTTTTAAACTTATGATTGAATAGAGGAAATTCTATTATCTGGTCAAGGCAAAATGATTTCTGAAAGCTGTGAGTACTAAACTATCACAGTTTTCACTGTTATACATATTTTCCTCACTGATTAAAACCTCACATTGCTACAGCCACAGGATCATTTATTTTACTTGGAAACTAACAGCAGCAATTCACTTTTCACAAGTTTTGCAAGGCATACACTTGGCAGTGGTTGAAAATCGCATCCGGTTAAAAATGCCAAACCAGAGGCCAATGCCTGAGACCTCTGACAGGAAGGGGAGGAGGAGAGAAACTAGCTACGCAATGCCTCTGAGGCAGGTGGTCTGCTGCTCCAAGAGCACTAACTAACACATCCCAAATTACAATGCTGACGCAGCTGCCACCTCCTCATCCTAATAGCATGGCTTCCCTCTCAAATAGCAGGTTTTCTCCTAGTAACATCTTGTAATCCCATCAGCGGTAACCGAACTAGTGAGTATACAGTCATAGAAGTCAAGCATGGAAAGGGTGATTTTAAGAAAGTTATTTACAGATTGGATTTCTGTCTCTTACAGCCACTGTTCTCACTGCACAGCTGCATCCCGTAAACCCTGTTAAATTCACAGAGCCTAGCAGAAAAGAGGGAATATTGGTGATTCACATGTCCTGCAACATTAAGTCTCTTAAACCACAAGAACTGTTTTTCATAAATTTATTACCCCTTCAATTTCAAAGCCAGGTACTAATTTGTAGGGCTCCCCATGCATAAGGCACAAGCAATCCAGTTCAGTCAGCTTCAAAGACCATCACGATTACAAAGCAGCAGAACAAGTGAATGGTGAAAATAATACGTGCTTGCAACCAGATATAGTAGGTAAGAGAACAAAGCAAGTTCTTCCTATTTTCATTAATTTTGTCACAAAACTAGTGTTTTGGAGCATGAGATGTTTGCATGCTCTGGTCAGCCAAGTGGAAAAGGCTTAGGAGAGGCCCACGAACTCCTGTATAGAAAGCTGTGCAGATGCATCACCTCATAAGTGCCCATGTCCTTTCTCAGCCAGGATGTTGGACTCCTTGGGTACCTACCGCAGGGCATGTCAGCCAGGCACAGACACAGCCTGCAGGAGACACCACAACTGCAGCTGTGCCCTGCCCTAGGACACAGGAGCAGTTCTGCAGACTGCACAGGGGCCAGAAATGCTAACATAGTGTGCTGTGCCTACATCCAGCTGTGAAAAGGTCCCATCTGTGCATCCTTTAAAATTTTCCACATCAGAAGAAAAGCAGCTTTTAAAGTACTATCAAGGATGTTCATATAAATAACCTTTCTATAGACAGATTGCCTGCAGTTTTATTTCACCTGTAGCTTGTAGCTGAAGCATTACGATAGACACAGAACTGCTTTTCTGCAGTTGTGGTGCGTGACGGAGTTACTGGCAACACCAGCACTATTGAAGTGATGTTCTGTAACTCGCCTGCATTACCAATAAATCCCAAACCTTCTTAAGTAACCGCAGAATAAGAAAGACGTGGGCCCTTTGTCTCTGAAGATCTAGCTAAGTTCCAATATTTTCTTTTATATCACAGATAAATCTGTGTTCCAAAGCTAACAAGGGTCAGAAAACTCAGGACTGCCCTCTTGCTGATGTGCAACAACTGCAATACCCGATATTGTCGCTTGATGTCTCTGTGCGGAATAAAATCCCTGTCAGGCATGGTCCCCTGCCACAAGGCTGCAAAGTAAGCAGTGTGGAAGCTAATTTGGCTTTCTGCACTGCATCTCTTCAGCACCCACCTCTCTATGGGACAGGCTTCTATGCAGTACGATAGATAGTGCCAACTGTGAGACAGAGAAGAGCAAAAAAGTTGAAGATACATAAAAATACATAAGACGACCTTACAACTAATAACAAGTAATATTAGGAAGAGAGAAATACAATATGTTGGCAGTAAAGAGAAAGTATATGTCAGTTACTTAACAGGGAAAGCAAGCAAACATGTAATAGAAAGCCAAAATGTTAAACATTAAACTATTCAAATACTGGCCAGCCATCCGTAAGAAGCTGTGCTGGAGAATGGATAAGGAAAACTTAAGTACAAAGACATCTGCTTATTTCAGAGCTAGCTAGTTAAAAAGTAGGTCAGATGTTTTCAGTACACTTCTAGTGTTTGAAAGGACTTTGGTATACCAGAAACCTTTCCACCAGATGCACTCTGGCTTAGAGAACTTTTGAGTTAGAAGCAAGTATTACTGGGGCTCTTCTGTGCTTACACAGGAAATTGAGGGATGCACTTGTCCTTAATGATTGTTGTTCCATCAACAGACTCAAAAATACAAGCCTCTTGCACGCTGATCCTTACAAGCATTTAGGAAATTTGGGGGCATCTTAGGCCTCCCCACAAAACCACGATCCTCTAATAACTGCTCAGCTATTCCTTCCCTGCTCCTCCCAGCATCTTGCAGAAGACAGCAGGCACAGATTTTCAGCCCTACTAAATCTGTCAGGTGGTGGAAAGCCAAGTTAAAAACCTAATCAGCAACTTCAAATTTCTCTTGCCAAGTAATCCGCTGTTCAGAAGTGATGGAAATTGCAATGTGAGCTTGTCTGAAGTGCAGCCAGTAACTCAAATGAAATTAAATATATCCATTGTGGGCTTGCTCTTTAATTTTATTTTCAGGTAACATGGAACAGTAAGCAAATTAAATTCTAAACATGCTACTTTGTCCTTTCTATTTTAATAAGGCTATAAAATCTATATCATAACTTTAGAGTGTAAGAACAGAACAATAAAATCATCTATCACTAGCTATTTATTCTAATATAGATTGTATTCCTAATTTTTTTCTACCATTTTAAAGCAATTTGCCATTCACTGAACTTCAACAAATGAAGTCTTTGAAAATACAACTATTAAGAGAGATTAATAACAGCTTCTCACCTCCTATCCCAGGAGCCCAAGACATTCTCCCATTATTGCCATTCCTCTCAACATACTCTTCATGCAGAATTAAAGAAAAGGGCATAAGAACGTTGAAGCTATAAGCAATTTTCAGTTCTGAAGATGGGCAATAACATTTTGCTTCAAGGCATAGCCTGTTTAGTCCAATGAAATTATTTTGGCTTTTAAAATTGTAAATCTGCTTAAAACTAGAGGTCACTGACCATTCAAGCTGCCATGCAACAGTACAGTCCGGTGCTTTCTGATGCTTGCAAAACTCAATGTCAACAAATACACTGTCATAGTGCTAATGTCTTGTTACAGTGCTCTGTCTCATTAAGATTCATTTATTACTAAGGAATATAATCCCTCTAACTTTACACTGCTTATCCTATCTACACTATTTTGGGTAATCAAGATGCTAGAATTTCTGAAAAGTGACATTTCTTCAGAGAAAGGTCAGAACAGTGCTAACAAAACTTAATCGCTCTGAATATATACATCTGCCTTCTGAATCTATACAGCTTTATCTAAGGATAAAAACAGTGAGCAGTTATCAAATATCTGTATCAGATGTTCCAATACAAGATAAATGCTGAGACTTAAATAGAGCCAACTATCTATTTTGGAGGTCACGTGGTATTTACTCAGAGAAATCCTGAAAATTTTTCTATGAAGACTACAGCAGCTAATGCAATACAACACATATATAAAGAAGAATGTTCAAAGCCAATAAAATCTCTTTGGTAACATAACTACTTGTTATAAATCAAGACAAGGTTGTCACTCCGTTTGGATCAAGGTTAATCTACTCACAACCATTAAATTCACACACATGCATTACCAAGGATCTATTTTACAGCTTCTCACTCCAATAATCTGAAGCATTACCAGCTGAACAGGGAGCAGCATGAAATTTCTTATCATAAATGTGGAAAAGCAAGAAAGGATTTGTACCGTTATCTCTGGCTTTCATGCAATGTTTTTAGCTGTACAGGAATAAGATCAGCAGGAAGTGGTTAGCAATACATAGCAAGGCAAAGCTATAAAAACATTAAAAAAAATACTGTTTTTTTCCCCCGCAAATGCTGAAAAACATTTCTGCACAGCAACAGAAGTGTTAACCTATCTCCTCAAAAAGTATAGGTAAAAGGTGACCAAGCTAAGCCTCGGCATTCCCAAATGCTGGAAATTAGTGAATGCTGAAGCCCAGCTGGTACCCCCCCTTACTAATGAGCTGAAATTTTATTTAATTTAGTAGACTTTGCTGTACTAAGTGACAGATATCTAACTAAAAGAAACCAAGTTTTCCTGTGAAAAATCCTGAACCACAGAGGAAAAATCAGAACCCTGTTCTACTGTTCATATTTCCAGGAATCACATAAAAAACCCCATAGCAGTAGTAAAAGCCATATGTTTTGACAACAGTAGACAGACTGTCTGGTTTTACGCCACGTGAAGATTTGCCCCTTTTCCTCTACAATAATGTATTGGAATATACCCTGTTTGCCCAGCACACTGCAAACCTGACAAGCAGTTTGTGAAAGCACTGTAAAACTGTGCTAGCTGAAAAGTCTAAGGAAAGGCAATGCTAAACAGAAGATAAATGCTAACTTGAAAACTGTTTCCTCTACAATCAAAGAGAATTGCTTTAAGGCATATTAAATCTAGGCTAAGTGCATTTAGTGACCCACTAGCATTTGCTGCTGAAAACAGCTGGATTTGAAATGTTAAGCCTCAGCTTTGATTAACTACCCAGTAATCTACAAGGGCTGCTCTAAGACACAGAACAGATTTACCTTTAAAAGGAAAAAGAAAGCAAACTTTGAAAAAAGGGGAGGGGCAGCAAATACTCAGATCAGGCTAACAGAGAGATATGAGGCACTGACATTATTCTTTTTTGCAGCAGGAGTAAACAATGTAAATTTTAGACTAATTGTCCTACTTTAATGTTACCAGAGGTACTTTTGGTGCCCAAGATTAAACTCATAGCAAGGGCACGTTTAGTGTATGCAGTGCATTACTGAATGGAAAGCCAAACATTTAACAAAATTCACAAGATCCTCCAAGATCCATCCTGCATGAAATGGCTGTACTAATTACGTGGGTACTCCCTAGAAGCACTCATGTGGATGCAGAATGAACAGACAAGGAACAGATTCACAGCACCAGGCACTTAGAAATTGAAATGCACCATTTGCAAACAATCCAGTAAACTAGGTTTAAAATAGGCTATAAAAGAGATTTCAGTGAATTAGAATTTCAATAAGTTCATCCATTGACATGTGCTTTCCAAAGTGGCATTTTCACAGATTAAAGCAGCACCAACCTCAGTATATTATAAAAGGTGTCATTACCTGGCAGTAATTCACACATTTTTTGCTAAGGAAGATGACTGAGGCTTTTTATGAAGACCTGCGTAGGCACCTTGTACTTTAAATGGGATGAAGGTTAAGCTTCTTAAATTCACATAGAAAAACAACAGCACATTTAAACATCCCACATGGTGCCTCATCTCACACAGCTGAAGGGCCAGGAGTTTCCTCATGGGGATCTGGTGAACGTGGGGACCCTCAGGAGAGCTGAGGGACGGCAAGCGAGTGTTGCACCTAGGACAGAGCACACAGGAGCATCCATGGCATTGGCACAGCAGGGAGCTCCAGAAAGGCTTCCACTCCCAAGGAGGCTCTACCTCTACTTCTTTCCCTTCTGGCAGAAGACACTAAATGGACATGATTTGGAACTACAGTTTTAGCCAGACTCCAACACTGTTCAGCCCATCCGAAAGAACCAAAACTATACAGAAACATGTAACCCACATACTTGGTTTCCTTTTTGTGGTAGCTTTTCTGAACGCCATAACACATCTCCCTTGCTAAGAAGTCCTGCTCTTTTCAAACTAAAGAAGATTGACATTGGTTTCATAAGACTCCCTCAGGCACTTTTTCCACACGCACAATTTGTCAATGCAAAATTTCATCAGCATGCCTTCACCACTCTGCCAGTTGTGTGTTCATGGCTCGGTCTTGAACTGCTCATACTTCTCCGAAAGGACAAATGCAACAAAACCTATCCATTGTTTAATGCAACAATGCAGTTTGGACCAAGACCATCAGAGCTGTACAGGTAATGTGCTAATGTCTGCTCTGCTCTTGTACAGACTGAATCTCAAAAAATTGGTGGTCCTTCCACCCACAGCCCTGCTGAGTGATTAATTAGGCTAAGCGGACTGCTGGGCTATGGGATTAAATGCCAAACTGAAAACAGGTTCATGGAGCTTTCCCTTCCAATAGCATTTCTCTTGTAAATGAAGAAAGCATCTACTCAAACTGGGCTCCCAGGCCAGGAAGGGAGAAGTGCCTAAATGCAAATACAGGTAAAGAGAAATACTTTTCTTGCCACCTGGAACAAGAGGCAGCCAGCTGGAACTACTCAGCATCAAGTCAGTCAACACGAGGAAAAGCCTTTCTGACAAAGCATTAAGAATGGCCGTATTCTCTGCCAAGATTTAACTTTAAATGGGTCCAAGTGTAGCCTGAAGTAAACTGCAGCATAACTGTACAACACTGATGAAGCTGAGGCAGGGATGACAGTAGCAAGCTTTTCACCGAGGAGGAAATGACACAGCTGCATAGCCAGATGCCAGTAAGAACAACACAGTCCCGATCATGACATGGTCATCACAGGCCAACCAGATGTCTAAATAGCATGGAAAACATTTAATAAAAAGAAACATACTATCAAAAGAGCCTAAATCATATTCGCTGTTTATCCCCATTTTCTTTAACCTGCACGAAGCCTTCTCAGTTGGCATTTATGCACACCCTAACCTCTTTTAGGAAGTAAGAGAATTTTAACCTTCCTTTCTGAAACAGGCAAAGGGAGATAAGGTCTTCAGCATACTGCCTACTCTCCTTATTCCCATAGCTCTACATCAATTCTTTCAACCAACTACAACAAGTATACCTACAACATTCCCAATCACTACTGCATGTTCAGGATCACAATGTGTTAATCCCAGCATTTGCAGTACTTAAGGTAATACAGGTTCGAGATAAGTGAATTAATTCAAAAGACTAAAGTACTGGTGAGGTTTTAAATACCATTAGCTATCAACACTATCTTAATTTTACAGGGTGCATACATAGGCACTATAAAAATCCCTTTGCCCTTGGGAAGGGCTGCAACTTGCTTTAACATTATGGCATCACGGATTTTCTTAATCTTTCCTCAGAGCATTGGAATGATTCTATAAATTTCCCAACTTATCTTGCAAATTAATTCGGACCTGCAAATATGGTTTTAGAGGCTGATTCTCCCTATGCCTGCACTCTGTTTAATTATGCTCAAGGAAAAGCAGCAGCAGCTGAGGACAGAATGGTGCCACTCTGCCAGGGTAGCGTTCACCATCATTGGAAACAAGAGTAAACGCATTGCAGATGCCAGGACACTGGGGATCTGACTGTTTTAACACACCCTTACAAACCCACTGGAGAGAGCACTACAAGTGGAATGGTAGGTCCATACACTCTAATGCTGTTGGTCTCTAGATATTTCTAAGTCTTGGAATAACTCATGGAGAAAAGGCAAATGCTGTTAGGTACCCCAAATGGTTTGTCTGACATTTTGGAGCTTGGGAAAAAAGCCACATGACTAAAAGCTACAATCAGCAGCTTGGCATTGGGCCATCCAGCCATAAGCATGATTGATATTACATTTGGTCCCATCAGACACTATCCCTACAATAGAGTGATTGGCACCTTAGGAGCAAAACGCCTTTTCTGATGCAATTTTCAAGGTCACCTTTGTAGCATACCAGAAGTTTTAATTGAAGAAAACTTCTGTTGCATGTCATCTGCCTCAGTGGGGCTCTGAGTCTTCAACCTGACCTGTAGCTTGTCCCCATTTCCATGTTACACAGACGTTTAAATTGTCCACATTTATCTCCCACGCAGTTCATCTGCTGACAAGTCAGTTTTTGATATTAGTGATGCTTAAACAATTTTCTCTCTACCTGCCCCCAACAAAAGCAGATGAGTGATTTTCTTCCATGCGTTCAGTTTTTTTGGTTGCTGGGCTTTAATGAAGCTTGCCTTTTCCAATCACATAAAATTTTGCTTGTTTTGCAGTCCTGAAGGCACAAACTGACAGTAGTTCCCGTTCTGCTTTGTTTTTTTTTTTTTTTTAAATGACTGTCTGAAAATTATTTTAGCTTAAGTTCTTCTTAAGGTAAAAATGGGGCTCACTGAGCATAAGATGCAACATTAAGGTGCATAGCTTCCTTTTTTCCACCCCCTCAACATAAATCACTCCCTGTGAATACTCTTTCCCCAATGGAAAAGACAGCCCAATAGTGAATTAAGGTCTGAAATGTGAAAGCGCAGCAAGATGTGTTGGAAAGGCAGTTTCTGATGGTAAGCAAAATAATATTAAGTGTAAAATTCAGAACAGAATCTGTCCCCAGTCACTAGTTCCTATTTACTCAGTTTTCTCCTGAGGCTCATTTTAGTTCTCCTGTTCTGTGAGCCAAATTCCTACAGCTCTTTTGCAGACAATCAAGTAATTTCACTCCTATAATATTTAAAAAAAACCCTAGGTGAATGCTATTTTCCCCAAAGAGTAATTGGTGGGGGTGGTAGCGGGGGGTGTGTGTACACGGGAGAAGATTGTCTTCTATTATGTACGGACAACACAGTTGAACAATATTCTGCTAGATCAGTACATCCTTCTGCCGCATCTTCATCCCTGCCTTTTAATTCACATATTTGTTGTCTTCTTCAATAGCTTTGTTCAAGAAATATGTTGTCAAATCCTTGGCATTTACATCAGAGCATTTCAGCAACTTGCCATACTACCAGAGGTTGAATGATGTTACGTCTTCAAGTATCTTGTCATTGCTTCATAATGTATTTACACTGATTCCAGAGGCCATAAAGAAATCTCTTCAAAGGGCTATTTCAATAGAAAAACATAATTTGAAGCTTTGAAGGACCACAAAGCTCTTAAAGAAAACAGCTTCTGCAAATTTCCTTCCACAGTCTTTCAAAAGAAAAAGCAGTTACTTCTGCATATTGTGGGAACTGAGTTTGATCTCAAGGACAGAAAAACATATGTTAATATCCCAGGCAAAATAATTTTACAAGAACCAGTTTACAAGAACCACTGCTGTGGTGCCAAACTATTAGAAAATAAATGTTAAATCAATTTAAATGCTAACTCCTAGTGGGATCCAGCATTTGCTGGGCTAAGTTTACAGGCGGATTCCTATGTTGGTCAATGTTGGTCTGATTCAGCATATCATCCAACAATCAATACCTCTCCTTTGTGATATTCCAGCAACCCCAAAACTGTATTTGAATGCTACCCACTTCTATACATTCCCAAATCTGACCCCATTTCACCTATGTCACTGCTTTTTTAGGCCAACTGTTCTTTCCTGTGGGTAATGTAGGTCAATTGCTTATCAGTTGCACCCACACCAGACCAAGACTTGTTCAGACCTCCCTTGTTTTCCTCCACCAGCCACAGACTTGTAATACAGTTATGTAAGGTTGTACATTATTGTTGCTACTGCTACCTCCCAAATGCAAACTGGTCAGGGCAAGTTACACTCCAAACCCTGAACTTACAAACAATGAAGAACAAGTGCTCCTTCCTCAGAGAAATGTAAATCTACTATATACAACAGACTTTGTAAGAGTAAAGCAGTAACCTACTAGAAATATAACCCAACCATGCTAGACCTTACCTCCTCTTATTTACAGGAATTATATATACATACACAGACACACACTCATATAAATATAAAAAGTATATATAAGTATGTATTGCTGGAGAATCTGAGGATCCAACTGCATAATAACACAAGTACAATTTAGGGCAGGTCAGAGAGAAGTGCTCTTAATGACGATCATAGTTAAGAGAACATTCAGAAAGCATCTCCCCCCTGCTGTCCTGTTCTCTGCCAAGTGATTGCAGAGGCTCAACCTATACACTGTTTCAGAAAAAAGGAAAGAGGTGAGCAAACCCAATCGTTTCAGTGTTAACAAAGCCAGGTACCCGTCCCTGGGAGGGATGGACTCCTTACGTAGCTTGCTAACTGCCACAATTCTAAGGAATCAAACAGTAAATAACATGACAATATAAAGAGATGGCTCTTGGTGGAGCCCGTAGGAGCAGCACACTCAGTATTATCTTAGCTCAGAAGTGGGGACTTGGAGACAATCACAGACTGTTAGCTTTTAGCGGAAAGGAATGTTCTTTTAGTAAAGATAACTTCTTAGAGAGACCTCTCAATCTTAAAAATTAACAACTGTGTCACTACAGTAAGTATGTATGAGTATATACATGTACACACACACATAAATCTCTGTATCAGGAAATACCTACTCAAGTATAAAATAGTATCAATGTATGACTTAAAAGATTCAGGACCTTTAATTTACAGTTTTCACAGTAACATTTAATAAATAAATAACCTAGTAAATATTCCACAAAGCAATGTAACAACAACAGCTCCAAGTGTTCTATACTCCAGTTAGCAATTTCCCATAATGAAATGTGAACATCATTCCTAAAATCTGTAGCGAGAGGCTACCCCTGCTCATTTCTGAAAACCCAAAGGAATGCTTGTATTGCAGGGGACATTACTGGGGCATATTCCTTTAACTACAAATTTACCATGGCAGCTTCCACAGTTGCAAACACCTGTGCATCCTTAGCGACCTGGAGAACTACTTTCAACAGACCTGTGAAACAAGAGTAAGCACAAACCAAATGACTCCTGCAGCATCAGCAGGAGGAAAGTGTGCAGTTAGAAGAATTCTACAGATTTTTCAGGTGTTTGAATACATTAACTGTGAAGCTATAGTCAGTAATTCCTCATGACCTAAATTATGACTGCTTCATGCGGTGCTTGTCATCTTCGGGTATCAAAACATTGTTCAGAAGACACTGGTATTATCCTTTCATTTCACAGTGAAGAAGCAAGGAAGTGTGGAAGTTAACCACAGCTACCCACCACTCAGTCAATAGCCAAGTCAAAAAACCCCAAACTTCTTCCTTAAATTCCAGTCCCAAACTTTACATATGAGAACTCAAAATTATTGGAAATACAATTTTGACAGAGCCTACATCAACTTCCATGACCTTTAAATTCTAATACTAACAGCACAACTAACAGCATTGGGCATCTCAGCCTCTGCTCCCTGCCCTTGGCCAGCTATTTGATTCATACATCAAGACATACAGTGACATATTTTTGTAAACTTTCTCTCTTTGTTGTGCAGACCATGGAATTGATTTAGGAGGAATTTTTGCCTCACAGCAAAATACATGCCAGATTACAATAACATCAAGTAAGTGTGCTTTACTAAGCTTCCTTTAAGATTTAATAATTTTTTTTCTCATATCTATCTCAAAAATAACCATTATTTTCCAAGCATCACAATTCTTCCATAAGAGTGTTTTGTTACCTGCCTGTTCTAATACCATTCCTAAAGCCAGCACATATACGTGACATCACATTTGCTTATATGTTGTACACATCAGACCTTACATGATAATAAACTGCTTTGAAACTAAGAAGTACCTGAATCCTTCTTAAGAGTGCAGATCACAGAATCAAAATAAAATCCATGTTTCCAAACCACACTTCTCAAAGCAAATGTTTCAGTGAGGGTGATTTTCCAGACAAAAACTCAAAGTCCATCCAGAGCAGGAAGAGGTCTATCCTGAAGCAAGGCTGCAACATAACTCTAAGGTCCATCCAGGAGACAGGGCTAGAAGCAAAGTGGCAGACAGGCACAACTACAGCGTGCCTACTGCAGGGAGGGATGCACCCAGGGCTGACCTGAAATTAGGCTCATGGGCCCCTGGGCAGAGGTATGGGTGTAGGCTCCAGATGGGGCTTATCAGGGTCATTAAGAGCTATTAGTGCCTGCAGAGCCCTGATACTGAGTTTATGGAATCAATATTTGCAATAATTGGGATTTTTCATTGTCTCTTTTCTAGAAGCTCTATTTAAAGATGTGATTTCTGCCCCCCCC
>VYZV01001476.1:0-18053 GCA_013401275.1 Pandion haliaetus | reverse complement strand
GTTCCCCTTCTTAAATATGTTCTCCCAGAGGCGCTACCACCGTCACTTCCCTCCTAGAGGCAGGTCCGACATTTTGGTGCGTCCGACATTTTGGCGCGGGGAATTTTTCCAGCAGCTTCTTAAAGGGGCCGCCTCTGCAGCCTCCCTCCCCTGCCACCAAAGAAAACCGTGCCACACAAACCCATAACAATATCCATGCCCCTGAGAGCTGTCCCTCTCAGACAAACCAGCATTCATCTCCTTTTGACCCTAACCCAGATCACCTGTACGCCCACAGAGCAAGCAGCATACATGCAGCAGTCAGCCCTGGGGTACCCAGAGGGGCACAGCCATCATCCCAAAACATGGATGTGCACCCTCTGGGATGAATTTGCCACAACTCCAGCTAGTCTGGGGAGCATGGATGTACCTTTCATGTCCTGTCACAGCAGTCCCTTCTACAGTGCTACTCTCAGACTTCAAAAAAAGTATGATAAGGCAGCTGATTTGGCCCTGCAGTTTCAACACCACATCGGAAGAACCACAAAACCTTTTTTAAAGTTAGAAATAAGGTGTGTGAGCAGCTTTTCATGACTAATCCTAAAACCGAGATTGTGGTTTCATGCTCTGAGTAGCTTCAAATGAAACTACCATTAGGCACTATTCTGTTGGGCTAGAATTAATTTCAAGTGTGTGCAGAAATAAACATCATAGGTTACCTGCAATAAGGCTTTCACAGTGTATTAATCCCTTTCTCAGATTGATACTGAACTCTGAGAGCCCTCTAAATCTCAAATAACTTGTGAGAAAAAAAAAGAACTAATAACTTTTAATGAAGCACCAAAAAATGACTCAGGCAGCAGAATGGGACATGAGCTTTAAATACTTCATGTTTTGCTACGGGGAGAAGCTGGGGACCTAGAGTAGATAGGACCGTCTCTGTATGGGCTTAAGCAAGCCAGACCTCCAGGATTCACACTGCTTGACGTAAAAGTGCTTCATAGTGACATGCTGTGGTCTGTACATATCTGTTTAGGCTGCGATGGTAGAAATAAGGAAAAGGAGGGTGTCTTTTAGGTAAAAGGGGGATTATGGGAACTGCAGAGGGAAATTCTTGGAATCATTCTGCCATGGAAATACAGTGTGAAATGCCAAATTGCCAATGACAAATAGCAATGGCAAAACCACCAAATAATCAAAAGGGGAGACATAATGGAGCAGGATTCTGCCTGTGGCAAATGAATGGAAAGTAACGTACACTGAATGAAAGGAGCAGAAAAAAGATAACACAAATCAAAGGGCTTTGTCAACAGAGAACAGTAATGGCAAATGAAAGTGCTGACAATTTAGCTTAAATTTGAGACTGTAGCTGTAATGGATGAGGGTTAAATTTTTTAAGAAATGCAGCATCCAGCTTCTCCTACTTAGACCTCCAAAGAAGTCGGCAGGTTTTCAGAAGGATATATCTCCTACTGAGACACTTCAATTAAAAAACTGCTTCATTTCCAAAAGCATTCTGCAGCTCATAGCACCCACTGAAAAAGAAGATGCACTAAGTGTATCTTTGAGTAAGATCCAAAATAAACAAGACTGCCTCTGAAAATCCAAAGGAACAACAAGCCTGACTGAGATACAGGACATACTAAGCTCCTTTTACATGTTTCTAAATTCAAAGGCTTTTGAATATGGGGTATGAGTAAACCAGTTCTTGAGGAAGAGGTCAAATGCAGACTTCAGATCTGGATCAGAGATATCAAAATGAGGAATTTAAAGCAGGATCATTAAAGTTCTATCTGGTGCAGCTAAGAAACATTTAATAGTCTCATACAGAAGACACGAGCTCTACATTACACAATTTCTTCACCAACAGGCCAGGAAAGCATTTGTCATAAATTATTTGGGTATATGTAATGCAGTCCAGGAACAGCAGTATAGATTAGATGATAATACTGAGAACTCTTTCCAAAAATGTTGTTTTACATGAGCTATATATTATTTCATCTTAATTCTCTTAGAACAATGTTCAGAAATAAAGAAAAAACTGTCTGCTTTCTACAGTTGTAAACCTTGCCTAGTAAGTATTCTTTTGTATAATGGGCACAAAGGCAGAAGCAGAAGAAAATTTCCTATTTCCAGGTAAAATCTCCAGTGTTTTAGTTTGAAAAGGCATTCCTAGAAATTCAAAGTAATTGCAGTAACATTTGTTAGAGGCCGATATCAAAACAGAACATTTCAACTGGCTAAACTGATCTTTATCTCCAATTGGCAAAAAGTTCCTAAGCACTGATCTTTGCTATTCCATATATCTGGCATAGAACAGACAGAACTAAGAGCGATGTGGCTTTTCCAGAATCTCTGGAAATGGGTTTGACAGTCTTAGTCTAAAATTAGGCAATCCCTAAGAGCTGACTGGGACTATTCTGACAAGGAAGAGTCTTAGCAGAGAACAAAGCTGGTGAGTGGGGCAAAGAAGGCTGTCTTAGCAATCTTCTGCCTTGTTGCCACAGCAAGAATATACATTGCTGCACACTACCAGTGCCCACAACTGGCACATTAGTATCCACCAAGCTATGAGTGTGCCCAGGTGGGATTTCAGGAGAAAAACACTTAACATTTGCCTTTCAGAGGCCTTCTGCTCAAGAGAAGTGTTTGTGGTAACACACATTTGGTCTAAGGAAGGCCAAGTTAAAAAAACCCAAAACACAGAGCCTTACAAACACATCCAAAGAAAAAGAAAAAAAAGTAGTATTTAATAATTAAACAAAACATTGAATGTTTGAAGACCGTAATGGGTTTTTTTTGTGGTTATTCATATCATACTACTGTGGCATCAAAACTTTTGCACAGTCCCATGGCTGGTCCCTGCTTCCTGCACAGTCACAAAAGCTGTCACTTTTGCTTCAGGTAAGATGGGCTTCACCAGTACGGGGTGATAAGTGCCAGCTTGGAATATAAACTTCTTACAGCTACATCCACATATTTCATAGACTATTGTTGAGGGCAGGGGATGTACTTCTCATCGGGGATTTTCATGCTAAGCTGAGCTGAGAAAAATAAACACCATTTTCTTACACAGTCATGAAATGATGAACAAAGATGAAGAAAACAGGAAATACATACTGGAAGAGAACTAAAAAGTGAAAAAAACAGACCAGAAGGAAGCTTCTACTTGGAATAAAGTTGCTGCCCCTGCATCACCTTGCACATTCAGTGAGCCCTGTGCAGCTCTGCTAAACCTTGTGTCATTTAGCTGTGAGATCTGCCTGAATGCCACTGTCCACAGAAATCTGTGCGGATCTGAAAGGAAAAGACCTTTTGGATGAAAGGGCCATGTCTGCTGTTCCAACAGTGCTGACAACCGTCTTTACAGAGCACCACTATGGTTGCCAACAGCCTGCTCTGCTGCTCCTTCAGATGCTTTGCCCCTTTTCCCAAGCCAAGAAGTGATACACTCAGTAAGGAAGCAGAAAAAGGTGGTAAGAGGAAAGTAACATGATGACATAACCCATTAATAAAATCAAACACCTTTTGCTTTCTCCTTCTGAGGGATTTTCCATGGCCCAAGTGACCAATGGAAGAGCTGAGTATGGTGGGATTACTATGTGCACCTATGTGCCAAACTCCATCCAAAAGTCACCTTCCTCTAGTACTACAAGTCATGTGTTCATGTATTAGAAAAATATACTAAACTCTTTATGTAAGCAAGTCTAGTGTCCTCTTGAACATTAGTATCAGTTACATACACTTAGATTTAGTACAGCCCTGAGCTGAATGTCTGGTTGGAATACTGAGCAGAAATACACATGGTTGTAACCCACGTGTGCTGCTGCTACCTTCTGTTTTTCCAGAAAATCACAGGATGCTTGATACTTTTGTCACATTTCACCAACTGATTTGTATTAGCAACCTTTGTAAAACTCCAGCTATACCTTATGCAAAGCTTATGTGAGTCCCCTAGGATAAATCACCTCGCTTAGAGTCCCAATTTATTTAGCAATTAGGAAAAATTAGACACTAGCTGGTGAGTTTGCTGTTTTGAAATGAAAGGCCAGAGTCCTTAGGTCTGTTCCCAGGCTAAATGCTAGTTTTAGAAACTCATTATTTGAAAGTCTCTAAACAAGTACTTTATATTGGAATCTTTTTTTGCATCATTTAGCCTCCAAATAACTTCCCTGTTCAAACTGTGAGCATACTAATGAAAAAAACCCAAACAAACAGAAATGTAAATTGTTTACATTATAGTTTTCAGTATTGACTTTTCTTTCTCAGCCTGAATTCTTCACACTGGTAACACTGGTCTCAGGAAACGCATTAGGATGCTGTGTTAAATGTTGTGACACCATTGGGGAACCACCAATAAATGCTATCATGGAGAAACCTTAAGCATCTGCCCTCTACAAAATAATGAGGACTTTGAAATACAATGCAATAAGAGTGTAATCATGTGATAAATGGATGTCACGTATGGGCTGCGGGGAAGGATCTCAGCCTCTGCAAGCCTCCCAGTGCCCTGTTCCCAGAAAGAGGAGACCTGTAGGCTGCAAAGCCACTGGGCGGGGCAACGATGGGACAACGAAAATCCCAGCTGTGCACAGAAAGATGGCTGCCTGGGCCATACCGTAGCCTGGCTGCCCCAGACACCTGCTCTTTCAGCACATTTACACCAGATGTCACAAGAGACTAAGGTTATTGAAGGCAGCCTCTGGGACTTCTTACAGAGTGTCTGCAGCTGGGAAATCCTCCCGCGTATACCCCATGGCTTTAGAGTCCTTCCACTACCGCCCCAGCCCTTGTTGTAGTGGGGCAGGTTACCAGGACAGTTACTGAGGCTCTAGATCCACCTTTTAACTTTCATTCTGCCCATCTGGCTGTAAGGGCGGCTCCCAGGACCACTGGTTTCATTGTCTATTCAACAACTTCTGTTCAGCAACTACAAAGCACTGCCTTGCACAGCACATGCAAATCACATCATTTCACAATATTACAAGTATTTTCTAAGAAACAGCTTGACATATACAGCATAATTACCTGGAGCACAGTAGAGGAATAACCTCTGTACAGAAGCTACGTACCGAGCATGAAGTGCAGATCTGGAGAGGGCTCCAATGCTAACTTGCCTTGAGTCAATGGGGCTAAGACAGTTCTGCAGCAGCTGAGGTTTTGGCCTAAAGGATTATAAATATTTGGTATCATGTTGCTTGATTAACTCACTAGGTAACAATGTGAGACAGCTGAATGAAGTCTTAAAAGAGATCATGCATGTTCCTAATGTGAAGCTTGCAAGAGCTCCCTTTAGTATACTAGCTTTTCTTAAGGGACATTTAAGGTTTATGTGGCCCATTTTAGGGATCTTTTAGATGTGGTTCTGATGTACACCGCAAGTTCACTTTGCCTCTTCCTATACTACCAATATTTACAATTTTTGTGACAGAATTCAACAAGTTGACTGTATCTGATTTCCTCATTGTTCATTTTGTTGCACCCTTTCAGGATATTAAAAATCCTTTAATGGCTTTTCATGTGACACTGACTGTTAAAAATAAAGCCAAGCAAAGTATTTGCTGTGAAATTCTTAATGCTGTCTGCTGGCTCCAGACAGTAGGAACCTGTGGCCTTCCACAAGTTTTCTGGAAGAAATGTTCACATTAGTGGCCCTTTTACCCCAGACATATTGCACATTAATGGATTTCTTTCCTTATCTCCTCCTTCCAGAGATAAGTACCCACTAGCTCATGAAAGCCAAGTCTTGTGAGTGTGCATTGTAGGGCACATATTTTAAGTTTTCTGCAAACCTTCTACACTCTTCATGACCTTCTACAGCCTTCTACGGTCTCATCCGCTGGGGACTACGTAATGTAGCCCAACTATGCATCTTGCAAAGTGTCAGCTACTGTGAATAAGACTGGAGGTGCAGAAGAGGACAGGAAATCTGCTGTGCATTTCCTTTCCTTCTGGAGAACTGGGAAGCAAGAGAACTGCTCCCTGGGGTGCGAGTGCTTCAGAGCAATGAGAAGGCAGCATTAGCAAAGGACATGCAGTCCTTAAGGATACACTGCCACTTTTCTGCTCCGAGTAATTCCCTGACAGGGCAAGGAAAGCTGTCAGGAGTCCTCTGATTTACAGCTATTCAACATTTGACCCTTCTTCTGCAGGAGTTGCCACAGCTGCAGCCCTAAAGACAATAGCTGGGGAGAGATCCACGGAGAAAGGTCCCTGGGAAAGTAGTTCACCCTCCTTCCTCCCCCTCCTCTCCACTGGGAGGTTTGTATTTTACTTCTGTGTCACATCAGGTACAGGTAGCTGCTGCCCAGCACAGACAAAACTCAAGGAGTAAGTGCAGACCGGAGTTTTACACCTTCCATGCTCAGACTTGGTAACAAAGCTGCTCTGCCAATTCAACGCATTCAGGGGGTTTAAAGCAGGAAAAAAAAAAGGGGGGGGGGGAACGGACGGGGACTGTGCTCTATTGTCTCCGTATTGCACTGTCTCTTTAAAATCAGAAATGCATGGACAGCTTCAAGGTGCCTCCCACTGAGAAAAGGCTTTAGATGCATGCACAGAGACAGCGGAGCCATCCTCCCCTGAGCAGCAGGGCAAACCTGCTTGGGAGAGAAATTATCATTCAGTGAAGTCCTCTGGCTGCTTTCAGCGATCCTTTCTCTGCTCCAGTGACAGCAGCACATTTGCAGAGGAGAAACCTGGAGGCTATCCCCAGGGTGCCTGAGACCTCCAAGAAGATGAGAGGTACAGTTAGCTGATAGTGTTATGTCAGTTTGTGGATGGTTGTGTTGTCTGTATTTATTTTAAAGCGCTCTCTTGGTATTTTGCAGGGAAACCTGTCTGAAACAGACCTGCACCTTGCTTTGACCAACATACAGATTCTGCATCCAAGTATTTATTCAGTACTTCTCTTAAATGAATGTTCACATGTCCAGGCAGCTGTGGGGGTGCCTTGTAAAGCAGTCAATTGTTTGAGCTGGTATTTAGTTTCAGGCTTTGACTTTCTGTTATTCTGTTGTTCTGCAACTCTGAGTTTGAAAAGCAATGTGGAGACAGAAGTTGTACAAGAGACTTTTTCTCAGAAATTTATTAAGTGTTGGTACATCAGCGGCTGAGGGATGGTTCCAGGGAAAGAAGGGGGCAACAGCTCCACTATGCAGATTGTCCTTTGTAGCCATGATGGACATTGTTCAATAGCAGTTGACACACTGAAGACCTACCGTCTCAAAGCAGAAAAAGCAGTAATGCCTCTGATTCTCTTCTGGGATGGGGTGGGACTGTCTTGATAGCTGGGAGGCTGGTGTGAGGATTCCCAGATGTGGCATGAGAAGATGCAAGAAGACAGCCCTCTCAGCATTTTGATATAGAGTAGAGGCAAAATTAGGGAGTAGATTAGATTTTTTTCCCCCAGTGTGGAAAATAAATCAATTTTTAACATTTGGTACAACCGGCAGTACGAAGAGGGAAGCCTGCTCCTCCCCATCTTCAAAAATTCAAGGCACTTTGTCTTGCGTAAGGAAGATTTTCCCTTTCACCTCAAGAGCCTGTTTGTGGAAGCACTCTCCCTGTGAATGGCAGATTTGCCTTCACAGCAAAGTCCTACAAACTGGTTCATGGGATAAAATCTTGTCTGTGCAAATTGGCAGAGCTCTACTGGTTTGCAAGAAGCAATAATGGATTACGCTGGCTGAAAATTTGGTCCCCCTACTCAATTAATGGCTGCCAAAAGGAAAGTGCTGGCTTCACTATTTTCTTGGGTCTTGGCAACTGTTACTTAATTAAGAAATGTATTTAGAATCCAGGACATCAGTTGTCTTTTCATTCTCACCTACCACATCCTTCTGACTGAGACACTTAGAATAAAGCAAAAACTGTCTAAAAGGCACATCAGATACTCTTCAGCAAATTAAGGTGTCATCTCATTTCGTTTTTTTTACCTTGCATAGGGATGACAGCACCGTGGGCTTGAAGGCTGGTGGAGGTTTAAGCTGGATTTTACACTCTTCCTATATTGTCATTTCACTGTGGGCTGAAAACAAAATTTAATCATTGGTAAATAAAACTGCTGGGTGTAACAACCAGTATTATGCAACTCAATGGATTTTATGATAACAGAAGCATCCTTTCACAGGGTATTTCTTCCCACTGTGCACAGCCAACAATAGAGCTGTGGGGCAATAAGGTGGCTATTGCTTTCCCTCAAGCACAGTATTTTTGCTGTAGTTTCCTCTAAGGAAATTCTGCTCTTTTTGTTCCCACAGAGGGAGATAAATGAGGCTGTTGCTCTATAATCTTATGGTGACAAAGAAAAGGTGACTCACTGCTTAAAAGGAAACTTTGGATGAGGTCTCTCGCCTGCCACTGTCGTGCCCTGCCACACTGGGTAATTCTAACACAAAACCAAGGGCCAGCCAAGCCACACAGTCAAAAGAAGACAGACATGGCCATGAAGCAAGCTGAACGTAACCCAAATGCTACCATCAACCTCAACTTTGCTGCTATCTACAATATCCACGATGGGGATTTAACGTCCTTGCGAAACTTCTCCTTCCCTTTCAATTTCAGTTACAGCGATTACGACCTGCCACTGGACAGTGAAGACGACATGACCAAAACCCGCACCTTCTTTGCAGCCAAGATTGTGATCGGGGTGGCTCTGGTTGGCATCATGCTGGTCTGTGGCATCGGCAACTTCATCTTCATTGCTGCTCTTGCCCGCTACAAGAAGCTACGAAACCTCACCAACCTGCTGATTGCCAACCTGGCCATCTCAGACTTCATTGTGGCCATCGTGTGCTGCCCCTTTGAGATGGACTACTACGTGGTGCGGCAACTGTCCTGGGAGCATGGCCATGTCCTCTGTGCCTCAGTCAACTACCTACGGACCGTCTCCCTCTATGTCTCTACCAATGCTCTCCTGGCTATAGCTGTTGACAGGTAAGTGGGGTGCTATTACTGCACAGGGAGATGGCCAGAGCTTCTGAGGTTGGCTGCCCAGATTTCTAGGTTTTTAACATGCTCAGCTGTTCTGCAGGATTTGCTGATGTCCAGGTAGGTACCACACAGACCTAGGTATCTTGTTTCATAAAAATTTAATTACATGAGGTCATGACATTACCCCAGAGAAAACTCAGTGGAAATTTCTTGATTGAACTTTTCAGGTGAAAAGAATGTTGGTTTAGTAAAATGGGTTTGTTTTTTTTTCTCATAAAAACATGCTTAATTCAAGCGTAGGAGACAATTTATGAAATAAGGGAAAGAGGAGGAAGAGAGAAGGACATCAGAAACACCCAGAGATGAGGGTGTTCATCCATACTATATAATCCTGATCCAAACCATACATCTCTAAGGAACCTTCACTACTAGCCTACACAGCTTTTCTGAGTCTAACCTTTTCTATAAACAGTGAAATAAATAGCCTTTAGTGACACAAACAGTTGACTGGTGATACAGAATTTGACAGGTGAGTTTCCAACAGGTTTATTGCCTTACAGGATATTGCTTTCTCCCTCTAATGTGTTTTTCCCAGTTTTTGTTTTGGTGTGAAAGAGAGTAAAAGATAAGATTTCTGTCTAGCCTGCAAAACAGAGTTTATTCTCTGTCGTGCCATACCGAGAAAACCCAACAACCATTAAACTAACCGTTTGATAGTACTGAGGTCTTAGCTGGATGCTCCAACGCAGACATGGATGCTAGATGAGTGTGGCCAGCACGCTCCTCTCCATGAAAACACTCTCCTCTCATAGTCTCCTCTCTCTTTACATGCCTCTCTACGGCACAGTGGCAAGCCAGGAAAGATCCACGGGTCATTTATGGCACTGTCCAGAAAAAGATAAAATGTTACACCAACCCAGTTTAGCAGAGATTTTCTTACAGCCTTCATAATAGGGTAAGCAGAACATGATATTCACCTGCTATGCTACCTGCTTTATGCTGCAGTCTTGAGATATTTCTATGCCTGCTCTCACTCCACAGATTTTAACAATATAATTTAATTGTATTCTTTCTTATGACTCCTGTTCTCTTAGCCTTGTGCACCACGGACTCTGACGGACCCAGGCACTGAGGATCAGCTTCATGCTGACACAAGGCTGACATGACTGACTCACAGAAAGCCAGAGGACCCACAGAATAAAGGGGTCTCTTTACAGGAAGGCCATCACAACAAGTCATCTTTTGTGTACAAACACAATACACATCTCTCTACACCTTCTGCATATACACACTGTACGATTCCCCCCCGCTTCTCTCTTTTTTCTAATTTCTCTCGTGTGCCATTTTATGCTCCAGTCTAATGTTGCATAGCTTTTGGTACCCGATCCAAAAGACAGCTCAGGAGCAGTTAACCCCACCGATGGTTGTATAGATACAGCTTGTGTGTGGCTGATTCAGCTGTTATTAACATCGACAGAAGTCTGTGGAAAGACTCCAGGGAAGTTCAGAGATGTTTTGCCTGGTGTGGGGGAAAGGACAATCAGCTCCTATGAAACAAATCCTTAACAAGTGTCTTACAAAATAACCTTTGAACAGCAGTTGAGGACTCAGGATTAAGCTTCTAAACGTGACCATGTATGCATTACCGTTTTCTATTACTTATCTTTTTCAACTTCTAAAAAATTTTCTTGGAAAGCTCTGCTAGTGCATCCCAGGTTGATGAAGTAACATGGGTCATTGAGCCCTTATGCCTGCTAAGAAATCAGAAGAATTCTAGCTTATCTCCCCACGCATCTTTAAAAACAATCCTGGAAATGATTAATCACTTAAGTTTGTTGTAAGAACACACTGTTTTGGTTTCACTGTCTTTTTTTTGTGAGCTTTTGAACTGGTCAGAGAGACACCTTGTTCATTTAACAATCAACCATTCCATGCTGGTAATGTCATGAGGCTCATAGACTTCTGTCTCGAAGAAGAATAGGCTCCTAACAGTCTTCCCATGTTTAGAACATTTAAAAGGGCTCACCTGTATAGAGAGAGTAAGCCTGTCCCACAGGATTTCCCTCAGGTGGGACTCTTTCATCTTCCTTGATGTCTATTCACATGAAATGTAGGAATTTCACATATTTAAGGCCACATCTACACAAGAAAATAATGTAATGTGAAAGGAGAGGACCTGAAGAGCAAGAGTTTGTGCTAAGGGTCCAATGTCCACGATGTAAATATTTTGGGGGGTTAGCTTTATCTGGGTCCCCTGGACTGAATGCCCATAGGCACTTGGTGCGTTTTATAGTTTTGGAGCACATCTTCCTGGGCAGTTTCATCTGAACTCAGTTCATGTGCTCCAGGACCACTCCACAGTAACAGCCCAAGTGTGGTAAGCAATGAGAATCAGGAAATCCACCACAAAAGCTCCCTCCTGACTCTCTTGTAGAGATTTACCCCATCCAGACAAATGTTCTGCTGAGCGGATATGCATAATTACGAATGCATACACGTATATTACCCCACAACCTTGTTTCCAGAGGACCTAATCTAAAAATATTCATTTATCAGCTCCACAATGAGGCTGACTAATTCTGTTGTCCCTTGACATTTAGCCTGCACTATTAAAAGCAATGAACAATTCATCCGCTTCCAAGACCTGGCTGATGAAAAGCACCACTGGCTTTCCATTTTATTTTAGAATGAATATATCCTGTGGATGCTATCAATGTATAGAATACATACAGATAGGAAAGCCTCTGAATGAGAAATGCCACTTTTTGAAACAATCCTTTGTGTTAAAGACAATTGTACAGGGAGCTCTGGAGTGTCTGATAAAAATCTCCTTTTAGCAGAAATATCCTAATCTTTCTGGGACAGTGTACTCTAATGTAAGCTCTTCTTACATCTATAGCTTCTTGAAAAATCAACACCCCCAAACTCCAACAAAACAAAAAAACCCAGAGTGAATACCATTTGGTCCTAGCTGCTTTTTAACTGAATTGAGGGCAATTGATGGATCTTGCAAGCAATGTACTTCCATCTCTTCACGCTTCTTTGTGAAACACTGTGGTACACCTTGCAGCTTTACAATCATAAGGACTGCAAATACCTAACTCAAGTTTTATGGTTTGGCATATTACTTAACACAGCATATTTAAGATTAATTAGCAACAATCACCTGCAGCAGATGAAACAAAAATGTGCATGTGCAGAAAATGGATACACAGTCCTTTGTTGGTGGCTTGAAAACATGCTCACCTGTAACCATTCATTATCATCAGCTTCAGCTCTTTGCACCCCATGGAATAACCAAGAAAATAATAAAAACACAATTATGCGTATTTGACCTCTTGGTAAAATAAGCATATTTAAATAGTTCTCTGCCTAGGGAAAACATTTTCATGTTTCTACATGTTTGTCTTTTTACCTGCACCTGACTAGGTGTATATTACCGCATGTTTCAAACTCTCGTTTTAACATGTGCTGTCCACCAAAGAATTTCCAGATGCTGTTATCATAGCACATCCTGGATACGACATCACCTGCATATTGTGCTAGGTCCTGCAAACATATCTGTCAGTAATAGGAATATTCCCTCTCTTTCTCCTCTTCCAGTCTTTCCCTAACTCCCACATGTGATCTGTGTTAAAAGGTTTGTGATACAAAATGGTTAACTTTTTCAGCTTGATCTTGTTAACAGGTGGGAGTTTAATACTGAGGTCTTAAAACCATCCATCCTCAGACACCCTAACGTATGCTCAGATTTTCAGATTGCAAACTACCCACTGTCCTAACAAACCCTTCAGCCATTCACTCCAGAGCTTCTGCTTAGATTTAGGAACTCGGCTCTAGACTGTTACTTCGGAAAATTTTCTGAACTCTCCTCATAGACATATTTGTCAGGGTCTCTCTTTAAGAATGACAGCAATTTCCCTCTGCCTAATTCTGTCCACTTGTATTTTGAAGTGTGTTCTGACTAACAGTGTTTTCAGACTTCATTTTGAATGTATTTATCTGTTCCAGGTATCTGGCCATTGTTCACCCACTGAAACCACGCATGAATTATCAAACAGCAACCTTCTTAATTGCCTTGGTCTGGATTGTCTCCATACTTGTAGCTATCCCTTCTGCATACTTTGCTACTGAAACGGTGTTATTTATAGTGAAAAAACAGGAGAAAATTTTCTGTGGGCAAATTTGGCCAGTTGACCAGCAGATATACTACAAATCATACTTCCTTTTCATCTTTGGCATTGAATTTGTTGCACCCGTGATTACGATGACCTTGTGTTATGCCAGGATCTCTCGGGAGCTTTGGTTTAAAACCGTACCAGGATTTCAGACGGAACAGATCAGAAAGAGACTTCGATGCAGAAGAAAAACTGTTATGGTACTGATGTGCATCCTGACTGCCTATGTTCTCTGCTGGGCACCCTTCTATGGCTTCACAATTGTCCGTGACTTTTTCCCCACCATCTTTGTGAAAGAGAAGCATTATCTTACTGCTTTTTACATAGTTGAATGTATTGCTATGAGTAACAGCATGATAAACACCATGTGTTTTGTAACCGTAAAAAATAACACCATGAAGTACTTCAAGAAGATCATGTTGCTCAGATGGAGATCAACATATAATGGAAGCAAATCTAGCACAGATTTAGATCTGAGAACAAGTGCAATGCCAGTCACAGAGGAGGTAGACTGCATAAAACTGAAATAAATTTTCTGTGGTTTTAATGTCACATATTTTGGAGAAGGGGTAAAAAGGAAATAATGCCTCCTCAGAAGTTTCTCCCTTGTCTGTGGGATTATCCACCATTGGTGAGAGCCCTCAAAAAGCAGCCTACTATGCATTTCCACCAGAACTCTGGACTGCTGTATAATCCCGTAACTGAGACTGATGCTGTGCTTCAGTTCACCCATCTGTAAATTTGGGATGTAGACGCTCATTTTAGAGTTGTTTAAAATTTAACATGAATAAAGTCTATGAATGCATTAAAACATATCGCAATGATGAAACAGTTGATTGCTGATCCTAGCAATGATGCTTGTTTCTTTTTAAGAGGTATCTCTTAACCCCTTTGAGCTTATCATTTGTACCTTTAAGCTACTTGGTGTCCTTTTCCTTCTGCTCACAAGAGGAAGGATGGCAAAAAGCCCATTATGCTTCAGGTCAGTCTTTATCCTCTCAGTTTACCCCTCATGATGAAGCTCCTTGAAGTCTACAGACCACCACTTTCTACTGTCCAATGTGCAGCATACTCTTAGGAAAGGCACATTCTCTACAAAGCTAAATACTGCTTCATAGCCTAGTGAAAACTTCCAAGTCTCTTCCTGTGACACCTTGTTTAAGAATGTTGTTTAAGAATCAACATTCCACTCTGTAGTTTTATGTAGAGTGTTACTCTGTTTATTATGTATTTGGAAATGGCACAGCTACATATTTAAGGAACCTGTTCCCTTCCCTCGCCTTCAGGCACCCTATGGCCAGCTTCTGCTGCCTTGAGTCACTGAGCTCAAGGTGGGAAACACGACCTCTAAATTGTCTAAGTCCACCCCTCTGCTCAAGCAGGGTCAGCTATAACAGGTCGCCCAGTATTGCGTCCAGTTGGGCTTTGACTGACTCCAGGGATGGAGACACCACAGCCTCCCTGGACCACGTGTGCCAGTGTTAACAGCCCTTGCAGTTAAAAAGTGTTTTCTTGTGTTCAGATGGAATTTCATGTGTTTCAACTTGTTTTTCAGTGGGACCCATATAAAAGTATAGTATGTTAGCGGGAAAAAATCCACCCTGCTGAACCAGGCCTTGACATCTTACCAAGTCTGTGTACACCTTCAAAATAGTACAAGTAGGGCCAAAATAGCATAGAGATCTTGAGACGATCTGTATTTCTGCAAGCAATGGAGACAGACTCTAGGCTTCAGCAAACTAGTCACTGGTGGAGTTGAGTAGCTCATTGTCTGGTCAAACGCGAGGCAACAACTCAAGATGAATTCTGCATTGCCTCCCCCAGTGCTGTTTTTACTATTCTGATTTTGTGCAACTCCAGGACAGGTGTTTCTTAACTGACAATCGTGATAAAGCAGGCAACAGTAGCAGTAATACCTACTCATTGAAACTACAAATAAGATATCATGGACTTCTGTGTACTGAAATCAAGTCTTTTCTATCGTTATGACAAATGCTTCCTGTTTTAAAGTATGTGGCTTTTGTAAATAATTTGTCTATTCGTGAATTTAAAGTGAGCAGCAAATCCTGCTAATAAAACAGTAAACACAGAGTCAGTATCAGCACTGCGAATTATTTTTTTATATTCTTTCCTCAGCCATAATTTTCCTATCCAAGTGACTAATGTGAATTATCCCATTTCTGCTAAAGAAAAACTACCAGGCTGACCAATTAAATTTAATAGCAAAAGGATATTCAAATCCATGACAGTGGTCACATCCTCTCATTGTTCGCTGCTCTTAAAAAATACTCATTGGAGAGGATCTCACAATTTGCGCTGTTCGCAAAACAATTACTGAAATCATTCCTCAAAATGACATTTTTGAATAGGAATAAGTAGTAAATCCGTTTGTTTCCCAGCCTGCCAGAAAATTCAAAGGACCAGAGAGTTGCAATGTTTCATCAAGAGGCTTAATCTTGTAATTTCTCCTGAAATCTCATGGTTTCTTCTGACACTATGCACCCATATTAATCTTCTGAAACCTGTGCTAGTTACTGGGGATTAGCTAGCAATACTACCTGTTATTAGAGTGTCCTGATGCTACTTCCACCTATTTTTCATTGGCTTTTCTTGGTGCAACAAAGCCAAAAAGCTGACCATTTTCCAGACCTGGAAATCCACCTCAGGTGGAGTTATTAAAAAAAAAAAAAAAAGCTCAACCCCCACCATGCAATATAGTACCAAGCAAAAAATGGGGTAAGAATTGCTTTAAAATTCTGTAAATCACTTTGAGAGCTCCAGGAAAGCTCTCCTGGCCCAGCCTGCCCAGTGTTCTCAGCCATCACTGCATCCCTGTCTCTGTGAAGAGCAGTAAAGCAGCAGCTGCAACAGCCCCTATTGTGGATTTAGGTTTTGGGGTCCGCAATATTGCTGTATTTTGACATTTTGAGGTCTTCCCAGCAGCAAAGCAGTGTTTCAGCCTGAAGGACTGAATAGGGCAGGAGAAAAAGCTGTGCTTTGCCCTCAGCTACATTTGTTGTGAGCAGCATCCCCAGAAAGAGGGGAATTTCCACTGAGGAAGGGCAGCAGTCCTCTGTTCCCTGATAAGAGCAGCCTAGCAGCCACGTCGCCCTTAGCCTGTGTCTGCACCAACTCCAAACACCCCAAAAGCGGTCACAGGCTTCAATTTATGTAGCCAATGTCTGCTCCTAAACTGAGCTCCAGCGACCAGGGGCCCAGGGCAGCAAGCCCAAGGGCCTTGAATGGGGACAGAAACCCCGTGGACCTTTTTTGTCCCCACAGAACACATTCCATCTCGGGAGCGACAAGGTATGGCCCCCTCCATCAGCCAGGGCGTGCCTGCCACCCATGACTGCACTTAAATGGAAAATTTAAAAGACTCTTAAAGTCACTTTAAAACTCCCTTTAAGTGCAGAAGTGTGCAGCGGGGACAGGCCCTGACCTGAGTGGCTTCCTCAGGGAGCAGGCAGGCCACGGTCCAACCAGAGCAGCCAAGTGAGAGGGCCAGACCCCACACTCCCTATAGCTTAAGGGAATCATGCAGGGAAAAAAGAACGAGGCGGCTTTTTTATACCAAACTCACACTAGGGAGCATGGGTGCCAACAGGTGCTCTGCAGATGGGTGCTCCCCTAGCTTCCTGTCAGGTGGGGGCTATCCTGCTGCCTCCTGCCCAGCCCCTCCCTGCAGAAACACTTTCTCACCTACAGTGAATGGCAACATTTAGTGAGGAAAATGAACATGGACTGCACCTACCTAGAGCTCTGCTTGCAAGAACCATGCTTAAAAAGAGAAACAAAAGCGCACGCTGGGACGAAGGCAGCAACTGTTGCAGAGGAGAAGCAGCCCCTTCCAGCACAAGCACTTACCCACTGGAAGGCAGTAAAAACTGCAGTGAGACTTCTGCAGCTGCCAGCTGCCCACTATTAGCTCCACTGGAACAGCAGCCATATGGACTTCACCATGCAGGAGCTATGTGATGTGTCAAGGATGAAGGGCAGGCACGGGTGAGGTATCCTCCTGAGAGCTGTTAGCAGGGCTTAGATAACCATGAAGTGAGTAAACCAGATGCCACCATGTCTCAGTTGTGGCTTGCTCCAATCTTTATTGCCAAAAGCAAAAGCGTGGTGCTATCAGGCCAGATTCCTGCTCAGCTGTCCTCCTGTGGCACAGGTCCCAAAACCATAGGCTCACATCCTTCTGCAGCAGCACCTCCAGGGATAACGGAAGGTAAAATCCACTCTCTGCTCCTCCACATTGGCTCTCTGAAAAACAAAACAACAGGTGTAACTGGAAACTAAAATGCTGACCTCAAACAGCTAAGAAAGAATTAAGAGAAGAAAAAGCAGTTATTCCCAACAACAGGCACTGAGAAAACAAAGCATGTATTTTAATAAAGTAATAGCAGGAAAAGAAACTCCAAACATAGACTCTCTACCAAAGGAGGATGACCTGCAAGACCCCAGACCAGGATGGGTCAAAATAGCCCGGACATGAAACTTCCCAGAGGACTGACTCACTCAGGAGTTCAGACTTAACTGCTCCTTCTTTGAGTCTGGCAGCCTTTCCTGTGGCAATAGCACCCTCCAGCTGCTGCCTCTGCAGCACAGCATCACATGCCTTCTGAGCAGCCCTCAGAATTGCACCAGTCACTTTCGTGACAGGAGCATACATATATTCCCAGGATTCCCATGCCTCCCACAAGTAGCAAGAGATGCTTCAGCTATCATTACTCAGGCACGTAGGGACTTAACCACCACTTCTGAATATGCATTCTCCACCAGCCCCTGTGTCAGCAGGGCTGTGACCCTTGCTGGATGCTTGGACTACCCCCTTCCAAACACTACATACCAGCTGCGCTGAAAAAAATGACACCATTAAGCAGAAGAAAGCAGGATTAAGACAAAACAGACAGTACTCCCTCAGACTCACAGGCACAGGGACGACAACGGGCTCCTCCAGCG
>VYZV01001475.1:118407-139446 GCA_013401275.1 Pandion haliaetus | reverse complement strand
GAAGGCAAAGAAAATATTAATCAGGGTTCCAGGAATGCTCCAGCAGTTCACTCCACTTGTCTGTTACTCTGTCTTAAGGGAATGTGTTGCAGCACCCTTTGGTTTGTTCCTCTTCAAGGCAGATAATGGGAAATTCATGGTTTGTGTGTTTTATGAAATGCACGTTTTCAGAGGATTATGTAATTCCTGAAGAGGGAAGNAGGATTATGTAATTCCTGAAGAGTGAAGGTAGGAATAGATGATGGGGAAACTCAGCTGGTTTTCTTCTTGCACTGTACCACAGATGTACAGGACTTCAGTCCAGAAAACGTTGCCCATTTAGTATGTCCACATGCGGCTGTTGTGCTCTGTAAGTCACATTGTGCTTTTGGCACTTTCTGCTGCTGTCTGTCCTGAATCTGAAGCACCATCTTGATTTGACGTTGTCAGAAGTGGCAACTTGACTATAAGCACTCTCTGATATGGTAAAAATTTAGTGTGAATGCAATCCCTGACTCATAGTAGGCATACATGAATGTAGGAGCAACCCATCTCAAGGACAGGAAAATTAAGTCTTAAGGGTGAATTTGTTGGGAAGGGTTTTGTAGAGAACACTTTAATAATCTGTAATTATCATCTCTACATCAGATCTACATCTCTATGTCATCCGCCAGAAGTGATTTTTCTCTTATGGTTCAATGAAAATGAGTCCAGTTTCTGTCTTTCAACCTTAAGATTTTTTCATAGGATATGTTGGAAATGAGCTTCCACTTCATCCCTGAGGCTATTTTGTTACTCATAGCTGCTATGAAGGTTTTTGGAGATAAATAGTAAGTTTGTTGTAGCTTGTCTGCTTTAATGATTGGCTTATTTGCCATGTTCTGCCCTGAACTGATTACTTGCTTGGCATGTGTGAGATCTATAGAGAAATTCTATTATGGTTCCTCAGAGTTGCCCTGACAGATGCAGCACATTGCTAGAGATGCCTAAGATGGAGTTGAACCAAACTTTGGCAAATAGGTAGCATTTCTTCAAAGCTGTGTCCAAGTCTTGAAAGATAACTTATTCCTATGGGTAAATGTCTACTGGGAGACCAGTGCCATCAACATCTGAGGAATCTGAACTGCTTCTGAAAGTTTTTTAGCCTGCACAGTTGGAAAGAAACTTGAAAATATGAACAGTGTAAGTTGATGTGATTTTGTGCATCCATTAGTTTCTCTGCTATTATGCAGAACCCTTCTAACAGCAGTGAAGCAAAGAATTTGGTCCGTTTAGTATTGCTGCTCATGCGAAGAAGTTTGGGATGAAGAGCGGGAGAATAGACCCTGGAGCTACTTGCAGGGAGGGAGTAGTCTAACAATAGAGCCCTAGAGGAAGGCTGAAGGAAATCCATTCTCAACCCTATTTGGAAACTCTTGGAGAGGAAGCAGATCACAAAGCTTTTCTTTCTAGAAGCTAAGTTGGATGGAGTGTCAAACTTGAAGGAATTCTTAATAATTTACTCTTAATCGTAGCAGTACAGGACTTGAAAAGATTAAAACTCTTGGCTATGCCTGAAGCTTCCGTGGAGATGTATGCTAAAAATGAGTTAGGACCTAATGTAAAGCCCGCAAGTGAAGTCCTGGAATTAAACCATTTTAATAGTCCCAGCAGATCCCCTTCTCATGAAGAAAGGGATTTGAGCTGGTTATTTCCTTTCAGGTCTCAACTGCCAAGCTCTGGTAGATTTAGTACTTTAAAGATACAACATGGTGCTCAGGTCCCAGCTTAACTGTTTCTAGTTGTGCCTTAGCTAAGCTGTAGGTATTCATATAACATCAGCTCTAGGTGTGCAGGTTGAACTTTGTGGAAGAATCCATAGACTGACTTGCTTTCAAATACAAGATTTGTTCTTGGACCTGTACTTCAAAGCTGGGGGGGCGGGGGGAAGGAAAAACACCCTAATAGGACATCTCTCTTCTTCACAGCTTGTTCCCCAATTAGTTCGTATTCTGAAGAACCTTATCATGTCTGGGTATTCACCAGAACATGATGTGTCTGGGATCAGTGACCCCTTTTTGCAGGTAAGAACTGATTCAAACAGTGATTAATAGTTTTAATTCTAGTGCTGTGTTTCAAGACTTAGGTGTGATGAGGTGGTTACCTCAGGGCAGCTGTGCTGATTTTAAGATTTTGTGTCTTTTTAGAGCTGATTGTGCAAATGTTCTTCACCTACCTTAGGGAAAGACACCTGCCTTAGTTTAAACAGCAGTTGTAGTACCTTATCGTATTATGTGAAGTTGTGACAAAAGGGAGATGCAGTGACATGTGTTGGTCTTGTGGGTAGTGGGAGTACTCTTAACAGTTCTGGCTAGTGGGAAGAAAATGAGCACAGCATAAGCCTGTTCTTGTTAGTAAAGGTCTTGTTAAGGATAAGCATTGTGCTTAGGAAAGTAAATCAGCAGCTTCTTTTGCTTCTTTGGCACTCCTCAGGAAGTGTACTGGACATTTCATGGCCCCCACATAAAACTGCCATGCGATGAGCTTTTCTTTGCTTTATTTTATCAAACAGGTACGAATCCTGCGGTTGCTAAGAATTTTAGGGCGAAATGATGATGATTCCAGTGAAGCAATGAATGATATACTTGCACAGGTGAGGTCTGCAAGGCTGATGAGCAGCTTAAACTTTTTCTTTTGGTTTCTTTAATAATTTGGATTCAGCAGCCCTGGTGAGGATTCCACTGCTTGCTATGCTGGGTTGAATTTTGCTGCAAGAGACACATGTTCATAGGTGTGATGCTTCTTTGCTAGGGATTGGTTAGTTTCGCTGCCTGTTGTGCAGAACAGCACAAAAGGGGATCTGTTTTGGATGCGTTGGACTTGCTTATTTTGTTTCTTTTCTCCAGGTTGCTACTAATACAGAAACAAGTAAAAACGTGGGAAATGCCATCCTCTATGAAACTGTGCTGACTATTATGGACATAAAATCTGAGAGTGGACTGAGAGTAAGTTGCCTTTGCAATGGCCTTTTGGGTTTTTTTCCTAGGGTTTTGTGTAGAGGACATGAAGCAAAGTTGTTCCACCCAAGCATAGCTCCACAGTTGTCTCTGACTAAGACTGTAGCCTCTTCAGAAAGTAGTGTCTGGTTGTTTGTTTGTTTTTTTAAATAACAAAAATAAAAAAACCCCAAAACTTCCTGCAGACTCTATTCTCTTGAGGCCGGGAGAGAGCCTATGCTGGGTTTGTTTTAGCTTTTGCTCTGCTTAGGCAGCTTTTAGAGTTCTTTATGTTACACTTTTGGCCAAGAACAGCAATGGTAGCTTTGACAACATTGCCTTTAAAATCATCTTGAAACAATGAAGATGACCAGCAGCCTTTTTTGATCACTGACCTTCCCTAACTCTTTCTGCAGGTGTTAGCCATTAACATCCTAGGCCGTTTCTTATTAAACAACGACAAAAATATTAGGTAAGTTGTATGAAGCATGTTTTGGCAACATGCAGCTTAAAATGTGTGAAAAGCAATTATACAAAGATTATGCTGAAGTAAAGCTTTCCAGGAGACCATGTTGGGAAGTACTGTTACTGGGGTTAGTATGACTGTCTAGCTTTCGTCTTTCTTGGTTGTTGTGGTTTAACTCCAGCCAGCAACTAAGCACCACGCAGCCGCTCACTCACTTCCCCCCCAACCCAGTGGGATGGGGAGAGAAACGGGAAAAAAAAGGTAAAACTCGTGGGTTGAGATAAGAACAGTTTAATAGGACAGAAAGGAAGAAACTAGTAATGATAATAGTAACAATGATAAAATAATAATAATAATAATAGAATTGGAATATATAAAACGAGTGATGCACAGTGCAATTGTTCAGCACTCGCCGACCAATGCCCAGTTAGTTTCTGAGCGGTGATCTGCCCCCCCGGCTGCCTCTCCCCAGTTTCTGTACTGGGCATGACGTCACATGGTATGGCATACCCCTTTGGCCAGTTTGGGTCAGCTGTCCTGCCTGTGTCCCCTCCCAACTTCTTGTGCCCCTCCAGCCACCTTATTGGCTGGGCATGAGAAGCTGAAAAATCCTTGAGTTGGTATAAACACTACTTAACACTGATGTTTTCAGTTGTTGCTATCAACATTCTTCTCATACTGAATCCAAAACATAATGCTATACCAGCTACTAGAAAGAAAGTTAACTTTTATCCCAGCTGAAACCAGGACATTTTTGTATTCTTTTCTCTGTGGAAATCTTAAATGTGGCCCTGCCCTTCTTAGTTGCTAAGTCTGGTTATATGATCTAATTCCTAACATAGGATTTCTGAATCTAGTCAAGTGGTTTTTCCAATAACCTGTGAATCTCCTGTCTTGTCCCAGCTGGTCTGTGGTGATATTCAAATCAGAGTTGGCATTAGAGACCTGATAAATTAGGCAACGACTGTGGTTTTTCTGATCATGTGCTGTTGGCGACAAGGAATTTTGGTTGTGCTTTGATCACTATGGATCTTGACGTGGAATTGCTGCAACTGCTAGAATTAAGTTCCATCTCTAGGCATTTTGATTGCGAGTCATGGTATAGGTAGAAGGCTCTAACCTTGGGTATTGCAACTCATGCTGGTTTGAGTGTATGATCTGCAGAGGTCTAACCTTTAATTGCCTTGTCTTTTCAAAGTCTTCGTGAAGACTGGACAACTGATGCGAGCCCAGGAACTGGGACAGGTGCTTGTCCAGGCAGCAGGATGTTGTTAGGCATGTTACAGCTTAGTGTGGTAGCTCACCTTTGAAGATGGGCCAGGCAGTCCCCTGGAAGATTCCCGTTCATTACTGAGTACAAGGGAACCCTGTTCTGTTGCAAAATAAGGCTAAGTTTTGGGGGGTGTAAAATTCATACTGTCAGCCATTTATTACCGTATGTCCTTATTGCAGGTACGTAGCTTTGACATCATTGTTGAAAACTGTGCAGACAGACCATAATGCAGTACAGCGGCATAGAAGCACAATTGTGGACTGCCTGAAGGATCTGGATGTCTCCATTAAGAGGTAATTGAAATATCGGTGAAATAGGCTCTCAAGGTTGGCAGCCTATGGAAAGTGAGCAGGGCATGGGGGAAAACGACGATAATCTTGGGGAACTGTAAGTGAGACTAGTATTAATGCGTAGTATGGTTCATACTTCAAAGAAGGTAACAAAGAAGTGCAGCTACTTTCTTTGGGAAGCTGCTTCTACATGTTAGGCATTTCGGATTGGAAAAAAAAAAAAAGTTTTTTCTGTTTGCCTGCATTTTTCCAAAATGGAGTCTCAATGGAGATCAGATTGTGTGCTCACAACAAGATGGAAAGCCTCTATAAAGTATGATCCTAATCAAAGCTACTCTGACATGCTCCATATTGCTTTTCTTTCCCAGAGGAGCAGGCAGTGCCATGTTATCTCGAAGCAGTATTAAGCCATCCAGATAATGTATTCTTGATGATATTTGATTAGGCAGTGGTAGAATTCAGACTTAACTTGATTGTTCAAATAATTTGCTTACAAACCACATCCTGTTAGGCATTCTTGGTGGTCATTTAAATAGCGGTATGTTGCTACTTCTCTAGGCAATGGGAGAGCTTGCAACCTTATTTCTCACTATGGGAAGGCTTTTTTCGGATACTCAGTCTAAACTTCTTCCTCTGTTTCTTCTCATTACTTAATTATGTCAAACTGATTAGGTATGCCATAGATACTCATTCTGCTAGGCATTCTTCAAATTTATGCCCATCTTTGAATCGGATCTGGATTTTTAACAGTACTGCTCATTTTAATATGTAGTGATTAGGGAAGAAACTGGATCTGTCTCTCTTCTGAAATTTAGTTTTAATTATGTAATGGGTATCAGGTAATCTATTTTTACAGTTGCAATCTATCCTAAAACACAAATTTGTATGGTATATGCTGAGCAAGTCAGGCTGCTGTTGCTGTTTGGTGCCAGAGCCAGCATGAGGCTAGGTTGTGGAATAGCAAAGCCCCATCTGGGTTTTGGGTAGAAGGCAACAAAAGCATTTTATTGGTGCCTGCTAGGAAAACATAGGTATGCTACAAATGACTGAGCTTCATGTCTTGAGTGCTGTTGGAGGATGAAGCCTTTGAGTGATCCATCAGCAGAGCATGATGTTGCCATGCTGACACTCGTGCTGCTGACAAAGCACTGTCTTCATTGAAGCAATATATTGATTGGATGTCAGAGTGCCCCAGGTTTCAAGGGCTGGGACTTGAGGGAAAGACACAATACCTTGTTTTGGGTATCTGAAGCATGGCCTGTTCTTACCATCTTTTAACCATTACAGTGCATCTTTGGTCCATGTAGTATAATTTAGAATGGCTTTGCCATTTAATTCAAGTCTTTTTGTCTGTCTGCTTAATATGATCAAGCTACGTGATTAGGAACTTTGTGACAGAAATGAGCTGTGTAATATGATTGAAGGTAAGCAATATGTGTTGAGATGAGTGCCTGGTATTAAGGTTGCAGAGTACCTCTGTGCACCTGCAGTATTGATATATCTGCTATAATGTGACTGAGAAGTTAAACATAAACATGGAAAACTTGTTACCCAGTAGGGTTAGGTGTAAGGGGTTGGGAACTAATTGGAGGGATGAAAACAGTTCTAATAATGGTATAGGTCTTCAAACAGCCGCAGATCTAGATGATGAAAGGTAACAATTCAGTTATGTATTTTAATCCTAATTCTGAACACCTCTGTGTCTTCTAGGTCCCTGGGTATTAGTTGGGTAAAAAGCAGAATAACATTTACAGTTCACAACTCTGTAGAAATCCTTCTTATTACAATAATAACTAGGGAGATGCTGAGAAGCATTGTTGTCTATATGTTTTCAGGTTCTTGAGAACAAATAGCTTGTGCCCAATACTATTGGATTGGGTAATGTGCCTGGTCTGAGTTGTTGATATTTGATGAACATTGGGGAAAATAAAAAGCGATGAGAAAAAATAACTCTGTCCATGTAGTGGTAGGTTAGCAAGCTTGACACTGGAGCAAGACAGAAGCAGCGGGACTGCTCATGGGTTTGCTGCCAGTAAATATGTGAAAGGATGACAGCATAACTCATGCATCCCAACATTATGATTTTAATGAAAATTGCAAGTCTGTTCTATTCAAAGAAAGTGTATATTATAAAACAGACTCTAGGCCTTTTGGCATAATTTTGGATGTAATCTGTTGTACAACAAGCAGTGCAAAATCACTGTAGACATGAAGTAGTTCAGCAACTATCCAGATGATTTCAAAAGACAACTGAAATGGGGGAGGAAGTTTTTGATGTGCTATGAGGATCTTAATCTTGTCTTCTAGTAGGCTATCTCAGTGACAGGCCCAGAATAAAGTTCCTGGTAGTATGAAGAGGACACAACTTGGAGGTGTGGGTTCTGGATTACATCAGATACTAAATTTTAAAGAATAGTTAGGGTTGTTTAGTGAGGCTGTTTTAATGCATTGTTTTAATGCATTTTAACATGACTGTTGTACAGAAATCAATCACATTTGAAAATAGTAGTCTTCATTCAAAAAATGTCAGAAGAATGGGAGAGCTGTGCTAGAATCAACTACAGAAGCTTCAAGTAGAAGGGCTAAGGACTAAGAAGCCTCTGACTTGATGTATGCAACAAGGAATAGCAAAGAGTCAGTACTCTGTCTAGTTGTGCTGTCAACTTGGGGAGTGGGGTGGGTTGTGAAAAGAGCACCAGGGTAATGTTGGGTTCTAGAAATCTTACGTAGTCTGTCTGACAGGATACAATAAACTTTATCAGTTAATACTTTAAATCTCTACTGTATTTGAATCTCTAATATATGGAGATCAAAACAGGTCTCTTCTGGATCCGTGAAGCTGCAGAAAGCATGTTGTAGCATGGATTACTGACTTACTGTAGTTGTGTGTCAGAAATTACTAGCATGCAATTACAAATACTTGGACAGTCAGATCTTAATGCTGATGGACTCTGGTTGCTGAAAGATATTTCTAGCCCTTAGGACATCTGGACATCCCAACACTCCCACTCCCCCTTAGTTTTTTTTGCGGGGTGGGTATTTACTGTCTGCCCATGAACAGGAAAATACTGGCACGTTTAATGTGGAAGGCTGTTCTCACAGGATTAATAAATGTTGCTGTCTTCTTAATGAAAAGGTAAGTAGCTGGACTCGGTTTGTTGGTTTGTTGGTTTTTTGGTTTGGTTTTTTTTTTTACTTCACTGAAGATACTTTATTGGTTTTCTGTCTCTTGCCCTAGGCGTGCAATGGAACTGAGTTTTGCTCTTGTTAATGGGAACAATGTCCGTGGAATGATGAAGGAGTTGCTGTATTTCCTAGATTCCTGTGAACCAGAGTTCAAGGCAGACTGTGCATCTGGAATATTTCTTGCAGCTGAAAAGTATGGAGTCAATTTACTTGCTGTTAATTTTTGTACATCCTCAGAATTATGAGCATTTTGTGTGTTGTTCTTGCCCCTCCTTACCCCCCAAGAGAGAATATGTTGATCATCTCTTCTCCATTTGATCTGTGTGTGGTTTGTCAGTTTTAACCCACTCTGAGGAACAGGACACACTAGTGCCTTGGGACACACTACTGTGTCCCATATGGATAGTCCTCATATCACTAAACTGGTCTAGTATATTGATTTCTGCTGCACTTTGGAACAGGTGTTTTGCTGACATCCTGGCCCTGCCCCGCCTCCACACACACAAATTCTCTCTGGTTAGTTATACAAGTGAGATGATCTCATTACTCCTGAGCCATTGTAATGAGGAGCCTGACTTTGAAGTATTGTATATGCAAAGTATGGCTGCGCTGTATTGTACATTTATTATACATTACTATACAGTATTACTCATTCAGCTTTCCAATGTCGGCATTAATACAAAAAAGTCAAAGAATGTGAAGTGTGTGGTGTTTTGTTTTGTGGAGTTTTTTTTGTGTCTGTTTTGTTCGTGTCACCCCCTCAAGAAACAGTGGGCCAGGAAGTAACTGAATGGCGAGGTTCTGATGATGATGGGTTTCTTGCTGGTGTTGAAGGCTAGCAGCTATTGCTCTAACTTGTTTTCTTAATTTTGTCAGATACGCTCCTTCCAAACGCTGGCACATAGACACAATTATGAGAGTCTTAACAACGGTGAGTGAAATTGAGTCTCTTGTGTGTGACTACGTAAAAACTTTTTGATTCTGTAGGAAGTTACTCACTATCAAGTTGGAGATGGCTATAAAGGCTGGCAGATTACAAATGCTGCAATACATATGGGAAGAGTACTTAAATGTTAGTGACCCAAGGCAGCCAGTCAGAAATACATAAATTCAGTAAATATGACTGAGTGGTTTTTTAGAACAAATGTATGATTTCAGAAACACACAAGAATACAGTGTGTAGCAGAGTGTTTCTACTGCAGTAATCGCATCAGCTCTTAAGTTAGGACAGCTCTTGTGCTGTCTGTGATTCCCATATACAGTGCTTTCAGGGGAGAATGAACACAGCCTTAAGTGACTTGCAGAGTAAAAGGGGGTGAAACAATTTCTTGGAATTATTCCAAGTTGAGTTTATCAAAGTTTTTAAATGAAACTATATCAATAGCCTTTCGTTCCTCTTCTTTGGGTTTAATTATTACTCTTTACCTACTTGAATTTCTTCATAAACGTCACAGCTGAGGTGGAACTGGAGTAGTGTTTTGGCAAATGACAGAAGAGATATACTGTTCAGTTGGGTAGGCAGTGTGTTCCCTGAGGCAAAGGAGTGGGAAGAGATTTATTTTATCAGTATGGGTGTTCAAATTTGAGAAGTTCATCAAGAAGCGAGTCTGGCTTGTGTGCTATTTTGCCACCCTGAAACAGAGAAAAGTAGATTCCTCTGAACTGACCTCCATTAGAAGGTTGGCTGTTAAAATTGCTCTCAGATTACTTCCTTCAATAAAGTAACTTCCTTCTCTTGGCTGCTGGAGAAACCGTTTTATAAAGTTGTATTCATGAGACTGACTACTGCAGACTCTTACAGATAAACATCCTTTTCAGTTTGCCAAACTTACGAGAACTAACACAGAAAGATGGCATCAGCCATTCTGGTGGGGTGACCCTGGCTGGACACCAGGTGCCCACCAAGGCAGCTCTTATCACTCCCCTCCTCAGCTGGACAGGGGAGAGAAAATATAATGAAAGGCTTGCAGGTTGAGATAAGGACAGGGAGAGATCGTTCACCCAGTACCGTCACGGGCAAACCAGACTCGACTTGGGACAATTAATTTAATTTATTACCAATCAAATCAGGGTAGGATAATGAGAAATAAAACCAAATCTTAAAAACCACCATCCCCCTACCCCTCCCTTCTTCCCGGGCTTAATTTTACTCCTGATTTTCTCCACCTCCTCCTCTCCAGCAGCACAGGGGGACAGGGGATGGGGGTTGTGGTCAGTTCATCACATGTTGTCTCTGCCACTCCTTCCTTCTCAGGGGGAGGACTCCTCACTTCCCCTGCTCCAGCATGGGGTCCCTCCCACGGGAGACAGTCCTCCACAAGCTTCTCCAATGTGAGTCTCTCCCACGGGAGACAGTCCTTCACGAACTGCTCCGGTGTGGGTCCCTTGCACAGGCTGCAGTCCTTCAGGCACAGACTGCTCCGCCGTGGGGGGGTCACAAGTCCTGCCAGCAAACCTGCTTCAGCACGGGCTCCTCTCTCCACGGGGCCACAGGTCCTGCCAGGAGCCTGCTCCAGCGTGGGCTTCCCGTGGGGTCACAGCCTCCTTCAGGCATCCCCCCGCTTCGGCGTGGGGTCCTCCCCGGGCTGCAGGTGGATACCTGCTCCACTGTGGACCTCCGTGGGCTGCAGGGGGACAGCCTGCCTCACCATGGTCTTCGCTGTGGGCTGCAGGGGAATCTCTGCTCCGGTGCCTGGAGCACCTCCTCCCCCTCCTCCTTCACTGACCTGGGTGTCTGCAGGGTTGTTTCTCTCACATTTTCTCACTCCTCCCTCCAGCTGCACTTTCTGTTGCCCAGTTGTTGTTGTTTTTTTTTCCCCTTCTTGAATATGTTCTCCCAGAGGTGCTACCACTGTCGCTGATGGGCTCGGCCTTGGCCAGCGACGGGTCCGTCTTGGAGCCGGCTAGCGTCGGCTCCATTGGACATAGGGGAAGCTTCTAGCAGCTTCTCACGGAAGCCACCCCTGTAGCCCACCCCCACTACCGAAACCTTGCCATGCAAACCCAATACAGTCATCTTTGGTTAGCTGGATTCTCACTTTGTTGACCTAATTGGACTCAATTAATTTCCTTCTTTTTGCATGCTGTGCTCTCAGTGCCAGAGGGTTGCCTAAACAGAACAGGTTTTGAACAGTATATATCTTCCCTTCAGTGCCAAAACTGTGTGATTTTGTATTCCCCCACATACTTTCCTGGCCTTAAAGTGGGCTTTTCCCTTTGAGTTCTGAGTTCCTATCCTCTAACCAAAGAGTGATACGCAGGCAAGTTCCTAGGTCCTGTGCTTATTTGGCATAGAGTCTGGCTTTGAGCTGGTGATTGAATAAGCTGCATTCTGCCCCCAGGGTGTGTTTGACTTAAAGCCTTCCATTTAACAGAGAAGTTTTCTGTGTTACTCTTTGTTCCTTCTGTAGCACAGAATTCTTATGTCAACACTCTTCTTGACAATTTCAGGGTATCTATAGTATGGATTTCTCTGGGTATAGTTGAGTTCATCGGGAAAATGTACTGTCCTGTACTTCTTTCTACCCATCTGAGCTTGCTGAAAATCAACCATAAAGTGCTTGGGGATGAGGAGGTTACTCTCTATTTCCATGCATATCAGGTAGCTTTGTGAAGGATATCAGCAGATGCTCAGTGTTACTGAGAAGTCGGGTAGTGAAACTTAACAACAATTGTTCTTGCAGGCAGGAAGTTATGTTCGTGATGATGCTGTTCCCAATCTGATTCAGCTAATAACTAATAGTGTGGAGATGCATGCCTACACTGTGCAGAGACTCTACAAAGCCATCCTTGGTGATTACTCCCAGGTAATACCAAACATGACCAGCTTCAGTTTCCTTGTTGTACTGCAATAAGCATGTTTATTAAGTATCTCAAGGTGAGCCAACATCACACTATATAGCTCCAAGTGACAGATTGCAGAGGAGGCATGTCTTCTGTAAGTTCATGTTCTTTTTATGTTCTCTAATTCTCTTATGGAATTCTTGATTGAATCAGATGTTCCTGTTTCTTCTACTGCAGAGAAGTTCCTTGGTTGGAAGGAGGGCTAAGCTTGCTCTGGGAAATGGTGATGGTTTAATTTGTCATACAGGCATCCATTTATCCCTGAGGNTTTTTTTTTTTTTTTTTTTTCTTCTTCTTCTAACAGCAGCCCCTGGTGCAAGTGGCCTCTTGGTGCATAGGAGAGTATGGAGATCTTCTGGTGTCTGGTCAGTGTGAAGAGGAGGAACCAATACAGGTATAGCTTGGGAAAGAACAACAGCTGTATACCTGGCTGAGGCTGGAGCTGCTTCATGCTGGCTATGTGAGGGGAATCCTTGCAACAGTTACTTAGCACTGGTGTCCATGATGGTGATGGACCCTGAACAAGCATCTCTTTCCCATGCTACAGGCATGGGCTGTGTAAACACTCCCTGTGAGGGGTGCAGCTACAATTGGCAGAACAGTGTGGTTTCAGTGCTAACCTAGCTTGCAGGGTGTCTGCTAGGGTCTTAGCTGTGTATTTTGGTGATAAACCTGCTTTTCAGTGTGTGGAACAGGAACTGTATTTTAAAACTAGTATCATAAGATCTCCACCTAAGTGTATCTGTCTCACACACTCTGAACATAATGCTGCAGGCTCACAAACTTGTGGGGGAGATACGACACGGCCATTAAGCAAGAGACAGGTTTTTACAGTATGCCCTGGAAGGCTTGCTGCAAAGCTTCTCTCTGTCTCAGCCTAACCTTTCTGTACTTTTTCAGGTAACAGAGGATGAAGTTCTTGATATTTTAGAAAGCGTCCTGATATCTAATATGTCTGCATCTGTTACACGAGGCTATGCTCTCACTGCTATCATGAAGCTTTCCACAAGGTTCACCTGCACTGTCAAGTGAGTTCTCATTGATGTACTGCACAGGGCTTTGTTCCAAATATGCTGGCATCAATTGCCTACAGTAGAAGTATTCCTTGGACATGTTGTGCTTCCATGGTTTACAAGAGTCACATTGTTATTTGTTATTTGTTGGCTTTTACAGTTCTTTGCTTGCAGGGTAGAAGACTTCCACTGATTTATACTGTTTTCTCTGTGGATGTACACTACTGTGTAGGGACTTAATCCATGTTGCTGTTGCTTGAAAACTCCTTTATGAGGAAGATAAGTCCTTATTTTCAGTGGGCTGTTCTTTCCAGTTCCTTTTTCAGACAATGGAGAGAAAAATAGCCTTGTTTCCTACCGATGGCTTCTTGGTGTGGGTAGTTGAGCTTTTTTATGATATACCTTGTCTTGCGGTAGTATACTAATCACCTGCTGATGCTGTTGTGAAGGGGCTGTTAAAAAATGGATGTTGTATAGATACTCCAGGAAAATAGCAGTGACTACTGTTTTAAATGAGTTACACAGGACACCTGTTGAGCAGAGGCCAGATAGTGTCTTCTGGATGACACATGCTAATCCCTTGCTTATTGCTGCTCATTCATGGTGTGTTTGTTTTTGTTTCCCCCCCCTACCCCCACACAGTCGCATTAAGAAGGTAGTTTCCATTTATGGCAGCAGCATTGATGTGGAGTTACAGCAGAGGGCAGTGGAATATAATGCACTTTTCAAGAAATATGATCACATGAGGTAAGTGCTGATGGGTTTGGGTATTTGAAAAGGATCATTATACTCTACTCTGATCTCCTGTGTACCGTACTTTGTGCTCTGAAAGCTTTGGTGATCTTCGTAGGATTACAGAGGAACTAGAATCCCTCCCTCATCTATGGGGTCAGTGAGTGTTTTAAGAACTTAATGTATCCTGGGAGATTGTTCTGTGGTCAAAGACTTTCTCTGCCAAAACATTGCCCTGCTTTGAGCTTGAACTTGACTAATTTTTACTTCTAGGTGTTGAATCTTAAATTTTCTAGTTGAGTGTCTGCAGGTAGCTTTTATCATGCTAGCATTACTACAGTCATTAGGTTCAAATTGATTTTAAAATGTCTTTGGAATAAACATGCAGAGGTCCATTGACCTCTCCTCCTAAGCTGTGCTCTGAACTTCAGGTAATTCTTCCAATTGTTAATACTTTTCAGTTTTTCAGAACATCTTTTTAATTCACTGTATCTTCTTATACTATCTGTTTAAAATCTCAAATTCTGTATGCAAAGGCATACTATTTCACCATGCCTCTTGGCATCCCTGTTCTACAGTTCATGAGCATGTTAACCTCCTTACACCTTACCATTGAGAGGTCCCCGTTCATCATTGCTCAAGTGATTGTTTCTTTACAAGAAAGTTAAAACCCTACTTCGTTGCAATAACCAAAGCTATAGTTCTTTGCAGGATAGTCATTAATCTGCAGTAGCTAATTGTTGATACATAGGAGCACCACAGATTCTATTCAGTGAGGATCGTAAGATTGGAAGAGATCTTCTGGGGATTAACTTCATCCACCCTTGAAAACTTTCCGTAAGATGCCATTGGATGGAAGAGCGTCCATTTTAGAGTCTAGATGAGAGGACAGAGAGAAAATGGGTGCCACTCGATGAAATATTGCCTGTGTTTGTAGGAGCCTCCAAACCTTGTTTCAAAGGCCCTTCACAGTTCATCACACATTTTTCCATAGGTACCATCCTATTCACTATGTGTAGGAGACCAACATCCTTGTGATTTCCTCTTTTCTCTCCTCCCATGGGATCTATGCGGCAACTCAAATTGTTCTTGGAAAAGTCATGTTAATGAGCTAGGGCATGTGAGCTGCCATGAATGAGTTGAGAAAAATCTAGCATGAGAGACTTTTGATCTGAGTTGACCATTGCGGACAGCAGTGTCTGGTGATCAGCTGGCTTTTGATCAGATGGCAGTGTAGGCTATTCATAGTTTTGGGAAGCTTTGCACTTCAGAAAAACATATGTAAACTTCATTCAGTTTTAGAGCATCTGTATTTTTTCCCCCAGTATATTCTGGTGTTCATTGCAGTGTAAAGGTCAATGTTTAGTAGTTTCTACTCATTAAGACTTTGTTCATGGTCAAAAACGTGGTCCATTGTTGTGTTTGTTGGCACTGGAACACTTTCTCAGCCCAAAAGATGTGTAGGCAGTGTGGTTTATCGTTATTACCTGCAGTGCTTTGTGGCTTGATCTTCAAGGGTAGTGGCCTTTCTTGTATTACAGACTAGTTCTCCCTATACAGCTTTTCCTAGTTTTTTGGTTTGATGTCAGGATTCTGGATCCCATGCCTCTTCTTCAGTCTCTGTATCACTTCAGGAGGGTACTCTCAAGGGCTGAACTTCATCTCTTTGGAAACTTAATTTGGCTAAATGAGAGCATGGTGATTTGCTCTTCCAACTTTTTCACCTGTTCTAAGTGATTAACCCTTCTGCAAAGAGAAGTCAAATGAGCTGACTATTGACTCATCTGCTTATGGATCATAGCAGTCAAGTGTCCCATGTCTGCAGTTAATCTGCCATTTGTCAATTTAATCTTTGTCTTGGGTTTGTTATCCTAGCTCCACAGTGGAAACTGTGTTAAGTACTAAGGGAGAACCGGAAGCAGGGGGGCTCGTTTGCCTTTCAGCTGTCAACTAATGTGTTTACAGTGGCACAGAATGCCAGGAATTGCTTTTGACCACTCAAGTTGTCATGCAGTCTTACTGTTCCCCTGCACTGGAGCTAAAAGGAAAAGGCAGGTTGCCCTGTGTATGTCATCTCCTGAATGTCTGAGTATTTGGCTTGGGATCCAGGAAGATGGCACAGTGTAACTATGTCAGCTTCTTTCAGGCCAGCCCTGCTTGAGAGAATGCCAGTAATGGAGAAAGTCACCACAAATGGCCCTACTGAGATTGTACAGACCAATGGAGAGACAGAGCCAGCCGTACTGGAAACCAAACCTCCACCCTCTGGATTGCAGCCTGCTAGCCAGGTAATGGAAACTGACCTCGGATGAGTTTCCACTGCGTGTCAGACCACACTACTAGCCACTGCCAACAGTAAGCTGAGACCATCTCCCTCCCCCTCTCTGCCTCTTTGCTGGTGATGATTGCATCATCTTCTACTCTGATGGCTCTAGTGTCAAGAACAGGTGTGTGGAAGAGGTCATTGTGGGGAGTGCAAGAGCCAGAGGGGTAAAACCATGTATCACCCAACCTGTCTCAGTTTGCATGAGCTCCATCCTTCTCTATCTCTATGGTCCCAAGAGCATGGAAACTAGATCTCCTGTGGGGCATGGGACCATAGCCAAACTAAAAACCTCTCTGACTGGCCAGCAGCTCTGTTGGTCTTCAATTTGAGAGCAAGTAGAATCCATTACATTCGCAAGGGAGAGTAGCAGGAAGCTGAATATGTAACTGTTATATCCGCTCTCTCATTAGGCAAATGATTTGTTGGACTTGTTGGGGGGAAGTGATATAACACCTGTAATCCCCACTGCACCTACAAGCAAGCCAGCCTCTGCTGGTGGGGAGCTCCTTGACCTCCTGGGAGACCTCAACCTAACAGGTGAGCAGGCTGCATCTCTTCCAAGTCTACATTCTCAGTCCTGGGGTGGGATGAGGGCTGGCTAGTTCTTCACTTTCTATCAAGTCCTAGTCTTCACACTTTTTCTTACCAAGATCCATGTTGGCATACGGGTGGGAGTCAGGGAATGAAGCCACAGGTTGACTCTGCGTGATTAGCTGGTGAGACCTTAGCATTTTCACACTCCAGCCTGGGAATGCTGTGAACCTTTCCAGAGAGGGTTGGAATATGTGAGGAATTCATTCCATTTGAATGCCTGCTAGCTTGAGAGGAGCCAGTCTGTGTTAGTGAAAGCAGAGAAGGGGAGGATGACAAAACAGATGATATGCAGCAGTTGATCTTTGGAGAAGGAGTAATTACTCTTCATTTTGTGACAGCTAAGTAATAATCCTTCAACATTTCTTGCAGGTTCTCCAATATCTGCCCCTGCACCCCAGATAGCACAGCCTCCATTCCTGCTTGATGGACTTTCATCACAGCCTCTCTTCAATGATATTGCTGCAGGTTAGGGACATGTAAATCCTTAGCCTAAGGTGTCACAGCACCCAAGTAAAGAGGAAACAAGGGGCAGTAAAAAAAGGGGGGGATTGGGAAGTGAAGTGTGACACAGATACTGGAGCAGGAGGAGGGGGGTGTGTTTAATCTTCAGAAGGGTTCATGTGTGGGGTAAAGTAAACGTGTTCTGTGATGTTGAGAATGATCTCCAGATTCTGTAGGTCTGCTGCTTTTTTGTTTTCTACAGGAATCCCCTCAATTACTGCATACAACAAGAATGGGCTGAAGATTGACTTCACCTTTGAGAGGTCAAACACCAACCCTAGTGTCACTGTAATCACGATACAGGCCTCCAACAGCACAGAGCTGGATATGACAGATTTTGTGTTCCAAGCTGCAGTACCAAAGGTGGGCCCACTTAGGTCAGCTACAGCGATAGGTTGAGGGCCAGCTGCAAATGCTTCCTGATCAGTGCTTTCATGTAGACAGAAACTTGCAGCATGGTAAACAAGGCTAAGAGCTGTTCTCTTAGTGCTCAGTTTGGTCATCTCTTTCTAGTCTGAAAGTAAATGTTATAAATGCAGTAGAACACTGGTTCCTATCAGATTGGACTACTTCTGCTTGGACAAAATCTTGTTTTAAAGTCATGACTTTCTAGGAAAGTTGCTAAACCACACACACAAAAATGTTAGGTCAAAAAAAAAAAAGTGAAGACACTAATCTTCCCCTTTATTCTTAGTTTCTAAGAAATATACCACGCTCTTTACAGCTGTGAATACATGAAAAAAGTCTTCTGAAGCTATTAGCTGCCTATAAAAGTTTAAATGAGTCCCCACATGGTGATGAGTGACAGTTCTCCTTTAAGCAGTGAATTGTCTCCCCTTGCACTTAGCTGCAGCACAAAATACGGGAGACAGATAGTGCCTAGTGTATAGTAGAGCAGACCATTTCAGCAGGGTTTGATTGGAATGTTCTTCAAGTTTGGGGAAAATACATTCACTTCTGGGAGTTTATAGGAATTAGTAATGCTCTAACTTTAATTCAGATAGGTTTCATACCTGCTCTGGGAAGGAATTAGGGAAAGAATGGGCCTCCTGAGTTACAGGTGTGCTGAGCAGTCTTGACTGTTCCTCTATGTGATACTTGAAACAATGCATCACTGCTGATCTTGGTATGCTACAGTAAGCCCCCACCCCCTACTACTTGTGCTACCTGGATCGCACTTGTGTAGAAAGCAGGTGGACTAGTGAATATTTTGTTCTTTACAGATGGGGAATCAAAGAACTGTTTGGGGCCAGGAACTGAACTATTTATTTTCCTTGCTTTCTCTCAGTGCAGACAAAGCACTTTTATGTTCTTACTTGATGAAGCATCAACTTGTTTTCTCTTTGCCCCTTCTTCAGACATTCCAGCTGCAGCTTCTGTCTCCCAGCAGCAGTGTCATCCCTGCATTTAACTCGGGGACCATCACACAGGTCATTAAAGTCCTGAATCCACAAAAGGTGAGTGATTCCAAGAACAGTTATTAAAGATACTGTCTTGGAATTGCGCGTTTAGTGGTGGTTGGTTAGGGATGCATCTCTGATGAGAGATAGGCAGTGAGGTAGTGAATGATGTGTTTTTAATGACAGTCATTTTGGTTAGGGTTAGGAAGAAGTTATGAAACAGACAGGAGGTCCTGGGCACAGGTTTGGCCTTCTATTTGGTTATACTGCTAAAGCAGATTCACAGCTTTGCTATCTTCTTGAATTCATGAACGTTTAACAACCATTCCAATGCAAAAGACAAGTTTTTGGATGGCCTTTCTAGAGGAGCTCAACCTGGTGTTTGTATGTGTTGTAAAAGTGATGTCTAAAAGGCAAGCATCTTGCCATATAAATATATTCAACATTTGTTCTTGCTCTCTGCAGCAGTGTTACTTGAAATGTTTGTTACAGAAAAAACAGCTTGATCTATAATCTTAACAAAATTGTCCGTTTTCTCAAGTGGTGTAATTTGTTTTTAATGCTATGAGTGTAGTTTTAAACAATTGATGGAAAGAATCTTTAGGTGTGACTTAATCATAATTCCATTTGGTTTACAGCCTTCAGAGACAGGCTTCAAGACTGGGATGCAATAGACTTGAGGGGAGGGAGGGGTGTGGCCCACATGGCCTCCTTAAGAGGCTTTGCAAGTATTTAGATGGTATCAGAAAGAAAAATAAAATTGAGATCATGTATTTCTTCCCTTGTGGGACACCCTAAAATCTTAAACATCTTTAAGAACTGAAAATATCTTAAGTTTTTCATCGCTTAACACTTACATACTGCTCTAGATGTTAAGTGTTGCTGCTAGACTGATGTGCAAATTAGAAGAATTCTCAAATCTCAGCCCAAGATTTCACTGAAATGGCTGTCTTCTAGTGCATAGTTATGTGGTTTCCGTGCTTCTCCCCTTATCTTTGTGTAGTGTGCTCCCCTCTGCCTACATTTAGGCACAAGACTAATCATTCTCTTGGTCTTACATTACATCTGATAAGAACTTCTCTGTGGTGCTGTAGAGCACCTTTCAAAGATCCCTTTGAAAGTTATTTTCTGAACTTGGGAGGGTTTAGGAGTTTTCCTGTAAGATGCCAGAAGTTGCAATATATCCACCTCAGATGGGACCCACACGGTGAAATATACCTAGATAGTGGGATGTGTTCTTGTTGGAACACCAGAACACCTATGAATGCTTCAGAATACAGAGTACTTTACTACCTTCTTCTCTTGCCCACTGTTTCCTAACTCTTCCACCTCAAGCATTTTTGCATCTCTTACTGTCCTTTAGATTGCTACTGCCTCAAAGTACAGCTTTGCAAGAACCCTGTCCATGAGATAGTGTAGTTACCTGGAATACTCTGAGGGAGGCAACCTTGGAATGGCCTTGCTACTTAGGATGTAGCTGCTTGTCTTGTCAGTGTTGTAAAAAAGTCTGTTCACCTGGACATGGGCTGTCATTATGCTGGTTTGAAACTGATAGCCACTTTCCCAAAACAACACCAAACATAACAAAAACTGACACTGGTTATATTGATCTATTAGTGATAAAGCATAGCTTCTTTATCCTGAGGCTGGTTGGAGCAGTCATTGTCCTCCTTTCCTCCCTCTGCTAATTCCTTTTGCATATTTCCCTGTAGGTATGGGGAAAAGAGCCAGAAATAGCCAACTTTTTGCTTTTCCTTTTACGGTTTTTGGGAAATGAGTGCTTGAGAGTGAAGAGAATAGGTAACTTGGCTGGAGCATGCTGTGCTCTAGCTATTATTAAGGGCCACCTAGTATCTGGATGACAGCCAAATGACAAGAGCGTAAAACAACTTCTGAGCTATTCCATCATTTACTCACAGGAGCAGAAAATGTTCTTAGAGGCTGTTTCCAGTCTTAGGCTATTTCCTTCACAGTGCTACTAAGCTATGCAACACTTGAATTTTCCAGACTGCTGCCTCGAGTAAACAGCTAGTATGGGAAATGACACCTCTCCCTGTGAGCTGAAGTGCAGAGCAGCAGAGTCCGGATCTGCCTCCTGCTTTCTTCCGTTGTTAACTGGGATTTTAAGGCAGTTATTTTTGTATTTAAGGACTTCACGTGCTTGTGAGAGCAGGGCCAGTGCAGAGAGAGATATGGGTAGAAGCTGTGCTATAGCTTTTCTGAGAGCTTGTACCTGATCTGAGAACTACAGCAACCAATGAACATCGTACCAGATTAAGCATTTATCACAGTGTCATAGCTTACCCTGCACATCCTGCCAGCAAGCTCTTGTGGTGAGGAAAGGTCTGTGTTTTTGTATTCATGGGGTAAGGGAGGGGAGCGGGGTGTGGGGTGATTCACTGACGTTTAATGGAGACCTGAATTTGTTTTATGTTTGTTTTTTTGTTTTTTTGTTTTTTTT
>VYZV01001475.1:67337-79950 GCA_013401275.1 Pandion haliaetus | reverse complement strand
GACATTTTGGCGCGCGGGTCCGACATTTTGGGGCAGCGAATTCTTCCAGCAACTTCTTAAAGGGGCCGCCTCTGCAGCCCCCCTCCCCTGCCACCAAGGAAAACCGCGCCACACGAACCCATACACTTGTACAGGTTACTATGTGTATAACGTTAATTAGCTAAGTTAAATCATGTGCCCTTAAGGTAAGTTCATGTTACCAATAGTTCATATTATTATATGTTGAAACTGAGATTCCACCGTATATTTTATCTGCAAATTTTACTAGGTAAGTATATGTTTTTCTTATTAATCACTGATCTATTGACTGTCATTGAAAGTGCCTCCCCACAGAACCCTACTAGAAGGATTTACACTGAATTCTTAATTCATTATTACTTTTCAGTATCTTCTGCAATCCAGTTTTGGGGGTATCAAATGTATTTTCTTTGGAATATAGTAGAGAGTTAGTGCTATCCTGGTAGACTTCTGTGTTAGCTTAATTTGTAGTCTCATAAAAACCAGCACATTTGGTTACTTTACCACAAAAATCTAAGGGTTTTTTGGTATTAATTATGTCGGCACAATTCATTTGATATTGATTGCATCTGTGCAAGCTTTGCCATGATTCTTCCTGATATTGGTCAGGCTGAACAACCACTTTCATGTAAATCTGTTTATTCCTACAAAGTACACTGACACAGCTTAGGGGTTTCTGCCAGTTTTAAAATTAAGACACTACAATCTTCTGCTTTAATGCTTTAGAAGTCAGAGGTGAAGAGATCTGTCTGTTGTATAAATCCAAGACAGGTCTGGGGACCCTGAGCTCTTACTAGCACATCTCTTAGGACTTTTGGTCTCCTATCAGTAAGTTAGAAATGTAGCTCATAAAGGACAGTGTCTATGGATACTTTATCTGCAGGTTCAGAAAGTGACAAGTTCTTGCCTGTAAGATACAGTGTTCTTTTATTTCCCTTTCAGCAAACTTAGTAAGCTGGAGCACTTGGAAGAGCTGAATCTGAGTGGCAACAAACTGAAAACAATTCCCACAACAGTGGCAAACTGCAAGCTACTTCATACACTTATTGCACACTCTAATGAAATCAGCATCTTTCCAGAGATCCTGCATTTGCCCCGTATTCAGGTATTCTTATGGAGACGGTAAAGAGATATCAGGGGAAAGTATGGGTTGGAGAATGAAGAGTAACTGCTAGGAGAGGAACTGGAGATCCCAGCATTTTGTTGGATCAACCTAAGAAGAGGGCACAGAACATGCATTCTAGATCTCTTGCCTTTCTGAGTTGATCAAAGATGGCTCATCTCATTCGTCTTTACCATCTGTCTCTGACTTGGTGCATTTCTGGTTTACCATTTGAGACTGTAGAGAGCGTTATATAGGTAGGCAGGTTTGCACATATAGGCCTTCTATTATCTTTAGTGTGACCTATTCTTTCAGTATTGGAGTCCTGGCTATTGCAGATTATTTGCTGCTTATAAATCATTCTTCTACCAATAGGTCAGACCTATTTTCATGACCTGTTTGTGTGATACAATCAGTGGTGGGGTCATACGATGTTTGGAAGGAGTGCTGGAGTAACTGATCACATGACAGAACAGAGAATACTTTCTTTGTCATTGTGCTTTTTTTTGATACTGTAGTTTGTGGACTTGAGCTGCAATGACTTAACTGAAATCCTAATCCCTGAGGCACTGCCAAGTGCCTTGCAAGAGTTGGACCTGAGCGGAAACACAAACCTGGTGCTAGAACACAAGACACTGGACATCTTCAGGTGAGCCATGGAGATGCCAACCTAGTAGTGACCTGCGCAAGGAAGGGTAACCCTTCCCAGGAGGAGAAATGGGATAGTAACGTGTGTATCACAGCAATGTGTAATGTTATAACGTTCCCTGCGTGAGGCAGCTGAAGCTTTCTATCTTGTAGGAAAGGAAAAGTCTGGATCCAAATCATCAGAGCAAGCAAACAGTTTCTCAGGTGGCATGAGGTTCTCCCAGCTGTCTCTGGCACAAGCAGCCAGACATCTCCCGAAGGCCAACACCTTAAACTCTTCTCCTTGGTGCAGTTCTTTCTGCAGGTTGCTGGAAACTCTAGACTGGACAAGGTCCTTTGGCCACAAACTGTTCAGCAGGGTCTAGGAGGGAATGACTTCTGTTCTTCTCTCTCTGTAGTCACATTACCACACTGAAGATTGATGCTAAGCCCTCCCTCATGGCCGACTCAGCACTTGCCTCTACCTTCTGGAGTCATGGAGTAGCTGAGATGGCAGGCCAGAGAAATAAGTGAGTATTGTGGTCTGCTGGATGCTGACAGTTTGTCTTCTCAGGGTGCTAGGTGGAGTGCACTGCAAAGCAACAAAGAAGACCTGTTTTGCTCAAGAGCTCATCTGTCCCTCTGTCTCTCCAGATCTCTTGCTAAGTCTTGGTAGCTCAAGACTCTGCATTGTCCTTTCCTTCAGTTTTCATGCTTATCTTGGGACTCTTGGACTTCGCTTCCCACCCTAGAAGAGGTGCTTTTTCTTTCTTTTGCCGGCTGTGCCCATTGCCCTCTCCCGAGTGTGGTCAAGGAGGGTTTGGGAGTTCCAATGATAAAATGCAGCTGTACATCTCATGGGGCAGTGAATGTAGGGATGGTGGCTTTGCTGCCCTGTGAGAACAGCACTCACAGCAGGGTGCCTGACGGCTGTGATTTCGGGGACCATGTAAACTTTTGAGACATACTAACTTTGCTTGTGTGCTTTTTTAACAGGCTGTGTGTGTCATCCCTAGCACTGGGGAGCTTTGCAGAGGGGGTGGAGGCTGTGTATGGCATGTTTGATGGTGACAAGAACGAGGAGCTGCCACGCTTGCTGCAGTGCACCATGGCCGATGTGCTCCTGGAGGAGGTACAGCAGTCAGACACCATGTTCATGTCCAACACCTTCTTGGTCTCCCACAGGTAGGACGGTGAGCAAGCTGGTCCTGGTGGGACCTGCATAGGTATATCAATGTATTAGGTGGGGTGAGGCAGCCCTCCAGAATGCCTGTCACTGGAGTCTGGAGCCTTCCTACACCTTCTCCTCCAACAGGAAGTTGGGCATGGCTGGGCAGAAGCTGGGTTCCTCTGCTGTCCTTTGCTATATTCGTCATGATGCGGCTGATCCAGCCAGCAACTTTCTTCTGACGGTGGCCAATGTGGGGACGTGCCAAGCCATTCTGTGCCGAAGTGGAAAACCACTGCCTCTCTCCAAAGTCTTCAGCCTTGAACAATGTTCAGAAGAAGCCAAGAGAGTCAAGGAGCAAAAAGCCATTATAACAGAGGTTGGTTTGGACCCTCTTCACTTCAGCTTCCACCCTCCCATAAAAGCTTGGTACAAATACATGAGCTCTGCTGCTGGCACAATACTACAGGGGAGAGGATGGCATGAAGGTGTTCAAGTGACTTGTCTGTTGCTTCCTGCTCTGCTTCTTTTGCTAATAAGCTATTCAGAATGACGTGTTCCTAAAACACCCATTATGGCCTGAGAACTATAGGTACAGGATGCCAAGGATGGCTTGGGGAGCAAGAGAGGAAAGAAAATAGGTGTGGAGGTAAAGGAGGGGAGGTCCATATACTGTGCATGACTTGGGTGAGTGTGGAGAGGAGCCACTGAAGAACAGAGCAGGGCCTGGGAAGTCATCTTGCTCAAAACCCGTAAAATATCTTTGGTATTTCTTGAAAAGTATGACTCAAGTTACCTCTCTTTGGATTTCTTCCATGTTTTACTCAGTGAAGGTACAGGATTAGTGGCCCTTGAGACATGCAGACCATGGATATAAAGTATATTGCAGGTAAAAATTTTAACACAAAAAAAGACAGAAATGTCCATTCGTTTTTCTGCAAAAGTATTAAAATGATTTCTGGAGAACTCTGTAACAGCTAACTTTCTAAAAACTTGGAAATAACAGGGAAGTTCCAAAGAACTGGAAAAATAATGTCCGTGGGGAAGATCTAAGAAATCAGTGCCAGTCATACTAGTTTTATGCTCAGTGGGTCTTTTTAAAAAGTATCAGGTTGTTTGATAAAAGTGTTTCTGATGGATAATCTGTTAATGTGCTATATTCCAGAGCACTCTGGCTAAAAATAACTGTGGAATCAATGTAGCATGTTAAATGGTTTAAAAACTGGCTGATGAATGGATTCTGAAAAATAAAAAGTGAAATCATTATCTAAGGAGACTTGCTGCCTGTGTCCTCTGCTGGTTTTTAATATGCAGCAGCAGCAGCAGCAGCAACGTTTAACACCCAGAGGATACAGAAGTTAAGAAAACTGAAGTTAAGTTCAAAACACTGAGGAAGCTGTGTACTCTGTGTGCACTGACTTGGAAAAGGGACTCAGGGCTGTGGGCAATTTCCTATCCAGGAGACTAGTGCCAGGCTGGCCAGGGGACTATCTAGCAGGAACAGGGAGGCAATACCTCCAGGTTACAGCAGTAGTGTGAGATACCTACTTGTTCTTTTCTTCCTCAGGATGTAGTGTCCACACTTCAGAATGCAGTTATATGTTAATAAAGAGGGAAATAGTTCAGAAATACACAGAAATTATTTAATGTCTGGATAATCTGTCTTGCAGTGAGAAAGTATAAAGTCACTATCTTGCTCATACTGAAAAAATAAGTGTCATGTAACACTCCTGAGTGAGGTTCTTTAATCAATGTGCTGCAGGTCGTCTAGCTGCGGATTTCAGAGTAGTTTGCTACAATTCTTCAGAACGTGACAAAAAGTCTTGTGGGATAAAAGTGTGCCAGCATGGGTAATGGGCGATTACTGTACCTGATGATCAGATACAGTGAACATCTGTGCTGTGGTACCTGGACCTAGATCCCTTTCTCCTGTACTGTAGCTGGGTACTGGCATTTCTCAAGGCTCCAAACCAATACATGTGCAGGGGAAAGACTGCTCTCCAAATGATCTAATAACAGATCTAACGCTACTGCCTTGTTTCTCTTGTCTGCAGGACAATAAGGTCAATGGTGTGACTTGCTGCACTCGGATGCTGGGCTGCACATACTTGCATCCTTGGATCCTGCCCAAACCACATGTCAATTCCATTCCACTGACTGTACAAGATGAGCTGCTACTTCTAGGGAACAAAGCTCTCTGGGAACACCTTTCTTACACAGAGGCTGTCTCAGCTGTGCGCCACCTACACGACCCGCTAGCTGCTGCAAAGAAACTCTGCACTTTAGCCCAAAGCTATGGTTGCCAAGACAATGTAGGTGCAATGGTGGTGTATCTGAACATCAGTGAGGACGGCTGCACATGTGAGATGCATGGCCTTACTCTGCCAGGTCCTGGGGGATTTAGTTCCGTCACCACCAAGCCAGCAACACCTTCATCTAGCAGTGGAATTGCTTCAGAGTTCAGCAGTGAACTGTCAGCTTCTGAGGTTAGCAGTGAGGTGGGCTCTACTGCTTCAGATGAACACAATGCTGTTGGTCTTGATGGCAGTTTGCTACCACGACAAGAGCGACGTTGCAGCCTACATCCTGTGCCCCCCTCAAGCATCTTCCAGCGCCAACCTTCCAGTGCCACCTTCTCTAGCAACCAGTCTGACAACGGTCTGGATAGCGATGATGAGCAGCCTGTGGAAGGTGTGATGACAAATGGCAGTAAAGTGGAGGTAGAGGTGGACATTCACTGCTGTAAAGGAAAGGGCCTGGAGTTTGAACCACCTGCTGCAGAATACAGCTCCTCTGTTCCAGGGCCAGAGGATGACTCTGGGCTTGTCCTTGTCATTCGGAGACAGAATAGTGTAAACAGCAACACTGTGCAGAGAGGGGTCAAGGAAAAGTGTGAACTGCAAAAATCTCTTTCCACATGCTGTCTCTATGGAAAGAAGCTGTCCAATGGCTCCATCGTGCCCTTGGAGGAGAGCCTCAACCTCATTGAAGTAGCCACAGAGGCACCTAAGAAAAAGACAGGCTATTTTTCTGCTCCATCCCAGATGGAGCCAGAAGATCAGTTTGTGGTGCCACCTGATCTGGAGGAGGAAGTGAAGGAACAAATGAAGCAGCACCAGGAGAACAGAGCAGATCAGGAGCAGAAAGAGGAACACGCAGTCACTCTGCCAGAGGAGTTTGACACAGCTTTGTAACCCTAAAAGTACTACTCCCACACTGTCTGTCCCAGGAAGCTCTGTCCCATAAGGGCTGTCTTGCCCTCCAAGGGGAGCTGGGATCTGCAAGGAGTACAGGCATCTGCTGCTTCCTTAGTGGAGTCGAAGAAGAATTGGGAGTGCTATGGTCTGGGCTGTCCACTTTTCACCGTAGAGTCTCCGTTGTTCTATGAGCACTCAGACCAGCAGCTGAGCTCTGTGTCAGGGACTGTCTGGAAATTGTGCAAGCACGAGGAAGAAGGCAGGTGTTCCAACACCTGCCTGTAACTCCTTGAACCCTGAGGTTCTGCCAGCTCTGCAGGAAAGGGGCTGGCATGTGTGTGTGTGGGGTGAGGCGGCTGCTGAGGGGGCAATGTTCAGTGTTTGGAGTCCTGTGAATNCCCCCCGCCCCGGCCCCAGCACCTGACTTTGTTATTCCTTGAAAGAATACAGCCAGTTGCAATGAAGCTGACCCAAGAATGGTTTCCTACATTAATTGCAAGCACTTTTATTGATTGCACTTAAGCTGTTCTGCTCCCCTTCAGCCCAGCACTTTATTATTTAGGGTTAGGGGAGAGAGCACTCCACAGCAGGTGTGGTGGGGGCTTTTCCCAATGGATATTGTTACGGCAGTGGAAGACTCAGGGTACCAGTGTTCTGATGAGCACTGGTGCAGGGTAGAGTGAGGGTTATGATGGGATCAGCCCATGCAGGATGAGAAAACACACAGCTGAGTGGTAAGGAGGTGCCTACTGATGCATTTTACATGGAGCATAGGAAAGATCAGCTCTGGACTGGTTGATTAAGGTAATGAAGCTAGTGCTTCTAGCTGCAGAGCACAGACCCAGCTCAGCAGCAGCTTGGCCACTTCCATCATGGATGCTTCACAGTAGAGACTTCCTGTATCCTGAAGACATGGGATGAAACCAGGAGCTCATGATCATTTCAGTGAGGTACTCGGTCTAAGAGGAAACCAATTTGTAAGCAGTGGTATGCCACTCTGAGGCTACTGGGCAGTGGGGCTGCCCTTCATATGCTGAGGAAGCGTTCAGTGCTCTGTTCCACCAACATAAACCTCTACGCTGTCAGAGCTACAGCATCTTTGCTTGCCTCTGAAAACGGGAGTCATATTCCAAATCCACAGCAACCTGCATTTCATGGTACGTGCCCAATTTGGCCACAAACAAGGTGAAAGCATACTTGTTTCTGCTTAGTTTTCAATGCAAAAGGAAAAGTAGAACATTTCACCTTAGTATCTTTATCAACACTGGAAAAGATGTTTAAAACACTCCCACTAATGGTGAACTGGCCAGTCTGCACTCCGCAGATGCATTGTGTTTCCATTAGGGTTTTTGGTGCAGGGTGTAAGTTGGCTGCCTGTGTCATCATCTTGTGTAAGGGTTGTGAAAAGACCACTGCCCCTGTAGCATGCAGATCTGTCTTCCTTAGCTGGCAGAAGGTTGGATAGCAGCTGCCCTGGTCATGTCAGTGATGCAGTAATCCTGACTGTAATGTGGGCTAGTGCCTTTTGTTCTTTATTAATTGTATTAATGAGGAAAACTTGAAAGTTTCTTTTCAAGAGCTCTGAGGGGCTTGAGTTGTATATTTTTGGATCAAATTCAGGCCTTGCTTAGAAGGAAATACTTAGCATACTTGTGGGCTTCTGTCAATATCGGTCTTTTGACAAAATCTAATGGAGTTTTACTGAGATTTCAAAGCACCTTGAATTTCTTCTCACCAGGAAAAAAAAAATTATTTTTACCATGCATGAGGGAGCAACATTTTAGGATATACCTTGTGCTAGTTACAATGTAATCGTGAAACAACCCAACTTTTTCCAAAGTTTAAACTCTCACAAATTTTTGGCTGTGTAAATGCCTGTTTCGTTTGGAAATGGAGAGAAAAGATAATTCTTAGAATCACAGAAACAGCAGCATTTGAATGCCTTAGGCAGAGAAACAACAGCAGAAAAGATTCAAAAACTAAACCCCAAACTTTTCTTGTTTTCTTCATATAAGTAGGCAGAAAAGGCTCATCCAGTGTATTTGACTGTAACTTTTAATTCTGTCATTGGTGATAATTTTAGCAAATATCTGTGTCCAGCCCAACACTTTCAGATACCTGACAGGGCTGCAAAGCAGCCTCTGTTCAGTCTGGGACTGATGCAGGAATACACTCTTCTAAGACTGTGACAAACCTTGCACTAGGAGAGTGGCAGATATTAATGCAAATCAAGTCTCTATTTCTTGCACTTATGTGGAAAATCCAGTGTGTTCTTGCCAGTCTGAACCAGTAGCATTGCATGGAGAGTTGGGCATTGCCACAGGGACTTAGTCATGAATGGCTCTACCTAGCTCAGTGGGGAAGGACGAAGTAAAAGAAAGCTGTGCAGTGGAGCATGCAGATTTCTGAGCTGCTCCTCGTGGCAGTAGTGGCAGAATGGCATGCAAGGAATTTATACTTAGCCTTTTTCTTTTCTTTTCCAGTGCTGTTTCTGGTTTTGAAGCAGAAAGGGAGTTTAATACAGCCAGCTCCTATTTTCCACGGGTGTGAATTGTCATGGCAGAACATGGCTTGTTCTCTTACAGGAGGTAGAGTCCACGGCTTTCTCTGCTTAAGCTTATGAACTGTTTGTCTTACTCTGGGCAGCACAGCCCGAGTGCTTCCCTCCACCACCACCGTTTGTTTTCCTGCCTCCCTAGAGGCAGCAAGCTGCTTTGTCTTCCTCACCTTACTTATTAACACCACCTTAGATTTCAAGCTCCCTAGGAGCACTACTGTAGGTGGAACATTTATGAATGGGCAAGTCTAGTGAAGGACTCATAGCAGAAGATAGAAAGTGTTTTCCCAGTTCTATTCCTGTTCTCCAGTCTCTTCCCTGATTTTTTGTATGTGATTCTTGCACAGATACATCATCTCCACAGAGCCACATCACTAAGAATGTCCCATTGGTTAACAGCCTTGCTGTTAGAGAGAGGTTCTCAGCTTGGGGTCGTCAGGCTCTCTTGTCCCTGCTGAGCAATGCTGGACCTGCAATGCTCCACACAGCCATAATCAAGTTAGGCTGGTGAGTTGGTTTGTCCATCTCTTCAGTAATTCTGGCTCTGCTGATCAGCATGCTTGCTGAGAACAGGTACGCTAAAGGTACTGACCTGTCTGCCCTGTCCAGTCCAGAAAGGCTTCCAAAAAGGAACCCGTAAAGGTTGTATTCAGTGACAAGTAGCGGGGCCCAAGTATTAAGGATAAGGGATAACCTCCGAGTTGCTCCCAGCACCAGGAACAGGCCTGGTAGAGGCAGTGCCACAGATTGCTGGGACCTCATCAGAATCCTCAACTAGATGGGAGGGTAAAATCCTGTTCCAAGGAGGAGCAAGTATTTCCCTTTCTCAGGGGTCAGGCTGCTGTGAGGCCCCAAATCCTTCTGCTAGTACACAGGATATTCAGCCACACCTAAGGCCCTTGGACTTCAGGAGTTTCTGCACTCCTTCCCAGTGGTGACGGCTTTCATGTCACTTGCCAAAGGCCTTCTTCAGGCAGTAGGTTCACCTCTTTGGTTTTGTGCAGTCATTGTCTCCTGTTCCATTGCTGTCTGAAGACTCGAGTGTATTTTTTCCTCTCTCTTCACATTTTAAAATGTTACCTTTCTTTTAATTTGACTCAAATGACCCAGTGCATGTTAAAGAAATGTTGCAGCACACCGTTTATTAAATAATCATTTTTCACGTTTTTTTGTTATTAAAAGGAGAATATTTTCTGTATCCCACTCTAGCATGCACCTATAATAATCCATTTTTATTGTGTACGGCAGTAGGATGTCCAATGAATGCACCTTCAGCACTGTGGCCTGTGGTTTGTATTGCTTTGGAGAGGCAAATAACATAAGATTACTGGAGAACACCATTCCACTGATTCTTTATTCGGATGTATAGAGCAGTCCAGGAAGGAAGAATATTTTTGCATCAACTTTTCAGCTGACTTAGCAATAAAGATTTTTACTTTCATCTAACTATATATTCTGATTCTGTTACTGCGCTGGAGGGGATTTGTGCAATATCCCAGTCAAACATAGTTGTTGCTAGCAGTAGCTGTGCGCTAGGTTGTCTTTCACTGAGCTCTGTGTGCTACTTCACTCATCAGCCTTCCATACAAAAGCTGCTTGCAGAACACTGTGAGGGTGGAATTCATAATACCAATTATTAGGCAGCTTTCTGTATCCTACTAGAGGAATCCTGCCTTGTGAACTTGCTCTAAATAGTACTGTACAGCTCTCTAAAAATAGCTGCAGCAAGCAGGAAATACAGAATCATTGAAAGAAATAGAGCCACAGCAGACCATCCGCATAAATCCCTGCGCGGAGACACTCAATGCATCTAGCGACTAAAAGGGAAGAGAAACCAAACCAACTCCAGGGTACCTGGTGTGTTCCTATTTAGCATTTGTTTTACTTTCGTATCTCTAGTTCCAACAGCGTTCCATGGTTTTGGTAACTTTGAGGGTTTAGTCAGTGGTACCAGTGAAACTGGAGATGGATCCAAGACGAACCATGTTTCCGGTATGTTTAGTTTGGTGTTTGGGTTTTGTTTTGTTTTTTTTTAATAGGGGCAGAACTGGTCGTGTGAGACCAGTGGTGGTTCCGTCTTCACATGGGCAGTGCACATAGTGGGCACTGCTGTGAAGTGACACTTCATTCTGAGGCGTGATTTTGTGATTCTAGTGCTACTTTTCCCTGTTAAATTTCCTATAAATTTTTTTTAAAAAAGTAAATTTCACCTTTTTTTAATAAATAATACAAGAGCAACATCTCAGTTCCCCAACTTGTGCATTAAAAATGTATTTTGAAAACAATATACTTTTATCTTAAAGCACCTGTTTGAGCTCTTAAAGCTTTTATCCGATTATCCCAACTCAGGGCATCTTTTTAAGCAAAACTGTTGTATACAAGTTATATAAAAGACCATTTCATACAAAAACGTGCCGGGAGAGTTTGAAAATGCGGTGTCGCAAATTAGGCTGAGCGTATTCATCATTTTGCAAGTTTATTTCAGGATTCTCTGATATCTCTGAACATAGCATTTATGAAGTGCCCTGTTAGTTCCAAGAAACCTACAAGAAAGCAATACTTAGCTGCCACTACCCTGGGCCTCAGTCGCTCATTTTTAAGAGCTCTGTTCTTGCTGAACGGTCACCTGCCCTTTCTACAGACAGTTTCAGCTACAGAAAGCTGTTAGCAGAAATACGCAGTACTTGTAGCAAAACCTCACTGGAGGAGAACAAGACACCTGACAGAGGGGAGGGAAAGGCCACCTGTGAAGCAGGCAGCTTGCTAGTCAACTACGAGAGGATAGTCATTCTCTACTAAGCGACAGCCACCAGATGAAGACAAGCCATCGGACTAACTTTGTGTCCACTAATAATTCAATAATGCTAGTTAGGAACAGCTTGACTACTGTATTTAGAGCTATACTCTCTCGGTGTGCATACTGCTTTGTCTCAGTAAGGAGGCTGGTAAAAATCATGACTATTGCCAGAACAGAGGAATCATTCTAATGCTTGTGTAATTGTACTGGCTTCTGTTTCAGTTTGTGAACTGCTCTGTACCCTCTGGCAGCTAGGCCTGCACTAAGCAGGTATGCCACAACAGCTACGCAGCCCAAGAGGCCCACAGCAATCTCTGCCCCATGCAGGCTGCAGCTAAAGCCCTGATAGCCTTTGCTTTGATAAAGTTGCTCTCTCTCTTTGCACACTGATGAATTATAAGCCCCCAGCAGACACTGGAAGAAACAGTACAGAGCGGGCACTATGCCAATTGCAATCACTGTGTCCAGGACACATTCAAGTAGGAGCCATGCTGGGAAATGCCACGGTAACCGTAGGACACCAACCAAAATAAGAACGCAAGAGAAGACCAGGAGACACCCTCCCACGGCCATTGCTGCCCTCGCAACTGGCAGTTTTAGTGGGTAGAAACGCTGGTCAAGCTGCTGGGCTTTTTCCCCGTCTGCTCCGCTAAAGCCACTGTAAGCCCCGCCGTACTGGTAGTAGTAAATGCCCCCCAGGCTGGGAAGGCCCGTGTAGCCTCCCGACGAGCCGTAGGAGACGGAGCTGCAGACCAGGATCAGCGCGGCGAGTAGCGCTTCCACCATCTGGCAGCAGGCTGGAAGAGGAAGGGCGAAGGTGGGTCTGCGGCCGAAGCGGAGGGCCGCCGAGCCCGAGCGGCTCCGGCGGCCGGGAAGGGGCCGCTCCCCGGGACGGGCGGGGGGGGAAGCCGCGCCGGGCAGTCTGCTCCAGGGGGACAAGGAAGCGGCTCCCGAACCACTGCGGCAGCCCCCTGCCGCCCCGCTCACCCCTGCCCGTGCGCAGGTACCGGCAGCGACGGCGCTCCAGCGGCCCCGGCGCAGCGGCGTGGCTTCCCGGCGGCCCCTGCGGCCCCGCTCCGGGCGCGGCGCTGAGGGGAGACGGCAGCGGGGATAGCGGCGACCCGCCCGAGCCTCTCGCACCCGCCTG
>VYZV01001475.1:43869-67148 GCA_013401275.1 Pandion haliaetus | reverse complement strand
TGGCCACGCCGGCGGTGGGGGCGGAAGGCCGGGCCGGGCCGCTCGACGCGGGGCTAGTGCCGGCGCGGTGTGGGGTCGCGCCGCCGGCTGCCGCGATCTCCGTCCTCTCCGCCCGGGGCTCGCCTCAGCCCTGCCGGCGTCCTCCCAAGGGCGGTGAACGGCTCCGGCCGTGGCCGAGCCCTGCCCCGCCCGAGGGAGGTGTTCGGAGGGCACGTCGCGGGCCGCCCCCTTCGGCCCACGACCGCTCGTGGCGACGAGGTGCGGGAGTTCCCCAGCTGCCGTGCAGCAAGGACTTGTTTGTACCGACTGGAAACGGAGCACCGACTAATTTTCACAAGTGCCACTTTCTCCTGTGCTGTAGGTTTTGGTGAAAGTGTTCTGCATTCAGCTTGTCCTGCCCCTCTGTTCCCTCCTCAAACCCGAGTCCCAGCCTTTTCAGTCTCTCCTCGCACAGCAGTGGCACCACTCCCTTTGTTGTATCAGCTGCCCTTCTCTGGACCTTCCCTAACTCCCCATCTTGTGATGCGGCAACTAGACCTCTATGCAGCACTTAAGACTTGAGCGCACCAGGGGCTTATATCACAGCAGAATGACTGCCTCTGCCTTGTCCTCTGCTTCTCCTGGCAACACACGCCATTTGGTTGCTTCTCCAGCTGCCCTGGCACGCGGAGCCTGTGTCTCCAGAGGACAGTCATCAACACCTTGGGATCTGTCCTGCAGTGCAACTGCCAGGTTCCAGTTCAGCACTCTGCAGGCCACGTTCAGGTAGTTTTCTTTAGATGCATTACCTTATATTTATCCATACAGAATCAAATAGACCTTTTCTGTGTCTGTTTGCTGGAGGCCACTTCAGACAATATGATGTGACCTTTTTATCGGCTGCCCCATTTCCATGCACAATAACATCCTGCTGCCCAGTGGGATTGGCTGCCATCCCATCCCAGGAGGCTGCTGAGCACAGCCATCACCTTCCAGCAGAGGAGGCAATGAATTGTTCCTTTGTTTATTGGTGGCTGCTGGAGTGAGGGCACGCACCTAAGATCTCACCCATGCACAGGTGTAAGCATTTCTCAGGGCTGGTAAGGGCAGAGCTGATTCAGGAAAGGCTGTGTCATGGGAAAAAACTAAAAGATCGGAACAATTTGGAAACACAGAGGGAAGCATAGAAAACTCCACAGCCAGAGTGAATGCTTTTGTCCAAGAGTTTGACCAAAGGCTGCCTGGAAAAGATTTAGCATTGCAAAGAAACACTTTTGTTGCATTTCAGGAAAACAGAGACTTTCAGGGAAACAGGGCTACACCATGAGGTCTCAGACACTCTCTGAATATGTGCCCCAAGAGGTCCAAATTTGCCACTAAGATGCAGAAATACATTTCCTCCATCTGTAAGAAAGATTGGCAGCAACAGTACAATTGCTTCACCTTTCTGTCCTTGCAGGAGCAACAACAGCAACAACCCTACAGAGTGATACCGTGAGAAGCCTATAAACTGCAATACCTCTGCACCTCAGCACTGTAGGAGAACACTCCCCTCAACATTTCGCCTGACTCCACAAAGGACAGGAGATCTGAAAGCTCGTCTTAAAATTTACTTAGTTTGGGAATAAGAGAAGCAAAACAAAAGACCTCTTTGTTCAACCCCCAGTTCAGATAGAGGGGACAGGTGTTGGATGATGATGATGGTAAGTTAGGAAATGAGGAGACCACAGGGAGCTTAGGATGGGGGCTCTGGAGAAAGTGAAAATGCTCAGCCGTGAGGCTGTTGCACACACCTTTTGGTGTACATACATTGCATCACTCATGTTCATGTGCCAGAACACAGGCCTCCTTGCTGCCATGCATAGGATGAGCTTAAAAGCTTTAGCAACCCTTTATATACTTCTAGGAGCATGGGCTTTTTTGCTTAGTAGAACTTCTAACTGCCACGAGAGGGACACGAACAACTAAGCTGAATAATTATGGGTCACAAAAAGGGATGAAGTAAGTGTTTCTTATGCAGAGTGTTGCTGCTGGTCATCCAACAACCTGACCTGAAGCTTTCTTTGGAATTTGTGATGTGCTGGAATTATTTGTTCAAAGAGAGAGCTGGGAAGCACTGTTGATTTGGTGATGCATTCAGTTTTACTAGAGTGTTTGCTGCTAACAAGTGAGGTACAAACTTCAAGGTATTGTAGAACTGAGTTGGTCTTACTCCATTTCTGTTGCTATATTGAGAATTGTTAAAAAAATGCTTTGCATCACTTCACTCCTGCTCAAAGTACCACAGCTGAGCATGGTCAGCGTCATCTTCTGCATTCCTATTCTCACTGCGACAAGTAGCAGTCAGCAGAAGACAGCAACAGGAAGCTGAGGACACCAATATTAATCTTCACCTCTGCTTTGGCTTCTCCTTTTAATTATTTTTATTTTTGGCTCTTCTGTTTCTGGCTGCACCTGATGTCGTTGCTGTACTAAGGGGAGGGAAGGGCCTGGCCTGGCTTGCCATGGGCCAAGAGCTCTGACGTGGTTCAGTGCCCCCCCTGGAAAGTTGGAGGGCGAAGTGGAAGGAGCAAGTCATGAACTGCCTCATGTTTCTCCAATGTGAGGCAGCTGGGAGCTGCAGCACAATCTCTGCTGAACACTACAGCCAAATTTATTGACTGTCCCACATAAATAAATAGTCACGGGAACAATGAGCGCAGCATGATGACGAGGCAGCAGTGCTGCAGAAAAGAACTGGAGGTTATTGTGAATGATAAGCTGAACTCAAGTCCACAATGTCATCCTGTTGCGAAAAAAACTAACATTGCTAGGGTGTATAAACAGGAATGTCACATGTAGGACATGTGAAGAAATTCTTCTGGCCCCTGCTTCAGCACTGGTTGGGCCTCCAGTCTTGCACACTGTGTTTCCAGAGGCAAGTAGATCAGCTGGAGGGGATCCAGAGGAAAACAAAAGAAAGCTCTAGAAATACAACCTGTGAGAAAAGATTGATCTCAGTCCTCTCATTTGACACAACAGGTGTCTGTTAACAACTTGCATGCTTGTTAACAGGGAGGTCTCTTAACAACTTGCAAACTTGTAAAAGCTGCTGTCAAGAGGAGGGGAGTATTTTATTCTCCCTATCTGCTGTTGGCTTTGTCGGGAAGCAGGGAGCTTAGCTTGAATCAAAAAGGATGTGATTTAGGCACTCCCAAAAGAAGACAATACTTCTCCCACACACACTGACTCCACCACTTTGTAAGGAGACAAGCAGTTGCTGGAGCAGATTGGTTGGGCAGATGGTGGCTTTCCAGCACTGGGGCTCAAATTCAGTCATGAGAGGGGCTGGTTTGTCTGTGCTCTGAGAGAAGGAGGTGCCCGGTGCTGCCCACCCCACTCACTGCAAGCTCATGGTGTCGCCTTGCCCCACAAAGCCACTGTGCCCCTTTCCCTACCATCCCCACTGGCTGGTCACCGTCTCTGTGGCTTCAAGGCCGTCAAGGGGGCAGCTGCCACAACAAAGCATGCAACAGCTCAAGTCTCTGAAGTCATAACTCAAGCACAGGGTATGCACTTACATAATATTTACCTGGAGGTGAGCAAAACACAAGGCTGGACAAGGTGTTTCTCTTCACTGTGCCTGTACCCGGGAGCCATTAACAGTCACACTTTGTGGAGTATTCCTCTCAGCATCTGTAACAGGGCTTGCAAGTCTTTCATTGTGGCTGTTGGGCCTGTAGCTCACCAGTGCTTCCAACTCTCCATGAACCTGGAGTGCACTCTGTCTCTCAGCATGCTTGCAGGGGACTTGGTGCCCAGGCTGAGCGTGCAAGGGCCCTGATAGCTGCTGGACTCCTTCCTCCCCCCAGTGCTGCAATGGTCCGGCTAGGGAGAGCAGTCTGGATTGCCCAGCACAGCTGGTATCAGGTTGCAGCACTGCATTTGCAGACACTGGGATTGTGGCAGGCACACAGGTTGCCATGATCATGAAAGCATTTGGTTTTTACATTCCCTAGTTTTCCTGACAGAGGGAAATTGCAATTGTAGGAGGTAGTGCTCATTAAGGCAGGCGTATTAATGCAGCTGTTTTCAGCCTGGCCCAGCGCCTGCAGAAGAGAGCTCTACCGAGAGCCTAGACAGAGTATCGCTGTCCCTACTGCAATGCCCTGCATTCATGCATGGTGTGAGCCCCCTCGTTCCACTTTCAAAAGAAGTGCAGCGATCAGACAGGCCCCAGGTGCCAGTGCTCCCCCTTCCAAAGCCCAGCTCACATAGGTGGCAAAAGCACCCTGCAAACCGCTTGCTGTACACAGGCTACTTTTCCAGGATGAGGCATATCTAGCTAGACTCTGCAATTTGCCTTTCAATGTCTTTTCTATTTTCATTTCTGAGATCAAAGCAAAATTGATTGTAAGTACAGGCAGATAGATAAAGTAGCTACTGTATATTTTTGAGTCACTCAGTTACTGGCTTTGAGTCCCTCTGTGTGGGTTGTGTCATCTTCCTGGCTCTTAAACACAATGTTTGCACAGCTTTGTAGAATCTAGCTGGGTTTTTTTGGAGCTGACTTTCTGCTCTGATTATGCAAAGAGATAACAGGTGCTATGCTCCATTTCAAGTGAATGCTGGGCAATTACGATTGCTGGAGGCACAACCGTCACCACAGTTTCATCAGAGACTCATGCAGATGTATGTAGGTTTGGCACAGCAGCCGGGTCCACACCACCAGGCAGATTTAACTGCGAATAGGTGCGTTTTCAGAGTGCCCATGTGACCTGACCTGTAACGGACAAGGTTTGTCCCTTGCATTTCGGGAGACCTGCTGCAGTGTTATAGAGATAAGTATGCTGTGGGAATCCATAAGCAGTCACAAAATTCATGAGAGCCAAGGAGGCTTCATGGCTGTTTGCTCATGTAAATGAGAGATTAACAATAAATAGATAGGAAAAAAATCACATATTTGCTTATTAAAAGCCAATTCAACTGGAAATGCAGAGACCAAGCAGGGATTAGGCCATATTTGTGGATACCATACGCATATTTGTGGATACCAGCCCTGAACTGGTTGGGGCTGTACCAGTGTCAGAAAGGAGCAGACAGAAATTGTTGAAAATAAAAGCAAAATGGGAGGTGGTAACTAGGAAAGTGATTTGTTATTGACCTTGGTGGATTTTTGTGCAGAGTATCAGTTGGGTGTCTGTCCCTGGAGCAGCGCACCCTGAATGGGGTGCAGGGCACATGGACAAAACTGTCCTGGTGCATGTCCTACCTGCAGCGTGACAGAGACACAGGTTTGTCAGTTCAGTGATGCCTGAGCCTGTGCTCCACTCAAGCAGCCATTTGTCAGTCCTGCTCTGTAACTGTAGCTGGTCCTGGAAGAGGGAACTACTTGCTCTTGCTGGCTTGACCTCTGTTCACAGAAACGGGACTCTGGGCCATCCTGGTACCAGAGCAAGGCAGTACTAGAAAGCACTGAAGCCACCACCAGTTTCTCCTTCCACTAGGAAGAGACAAAAATCAATTGCTCAAGCTACACAAGAAAGAAGGAGCTGAAGAGGTATGCAACAAGATACCTGTGGGGGAGAGCTGCTGAGGTAGAGGAGCAAACTGCGGGGGGGGGAGACAGTCAGGACTAGTGGGGTACAGAGGTCCTGACAGTCAAGACAGCCAGTGGACTTGCTGGCAGAAATGCATCCTGCAGGGTATGACCACCTCTTTCACCGCACCATACAAGGGGTGGCTTGGCCATAGTTGTAGAATATGAAGTGCTGAGCTGTGAGCTCATGCTTCAGCCCTGGGAGGCTCTGTGCACCACAAGGTGGTGGGGGGCTGCAGATCCCATGTGAGAGCATCCAGAGAAGGACTGGAGTCATGCAGAGAGAGAGAGAGGAGAAAGGCATAGTAAAAGCAGGAGAAACCGCTGACCCCATTGTACACCATTGTCCTCCCCCTGCTTCTGGCCAGGTTCTCAGCCTTATGTAAGTGGGTCTACTTATGTCTCCAGAGCCACATTTTTTTTTTTTTTTCCCCTCTTGGCAGCAGGCTTCCACTGTGCCCTCCCCTGAACCCCACTACTGTGTGCAGTATTATGGGTAGAGCTCCAGTTGCGTCAGCTTCGGGGTTGTTGCTAGGCAGAACATGCAGCATCGTCCTTGAGGCCTCCCAATGCCACATTTAACCCTGGCAGGGCTACAGCATGGTAAGAGATGGGGCCAGCTGGGGTAAGCAAGACAATAACCCATACGTGCTTGGAGAGGGTCTGCACGAGCTTCTGAAGGTCACTCATGTCAGGCTTCAGTAAAAAAAAGAGAGAAAATAGTCTGGAACTGTGCAGCTCTCAGCAGAGAAGAGTCCAAGCAGTTTCAATACAAGACATTTCTCTATGGAATGTTTCTGAAAGGTGCTATTCCTTGTCCAAAGCCCCCGGGGGGGGTGGCTACTGTGGGACGCCTGCCAGCCAGTCTGGAGCTGAGGACCCTGGCCGGACCTGCTGGCTGCACCCTACCACCTCCCAGCCTGCCTTCAGCCTCGAGTCCCTGGCCCCCACTGTGGCCTCAGCAGTGCCCATTGCAGCACTGTGGTCAACGGCAGGCCATGACTCCCCAGCAGCGTCACCCCAGCCCCCACACTGAGGGAAAGAGCCACTGCTTGCACCTGGGGAGGTGCAGCCTTATTGCTGGTGGTGTAGTGAGCATGGGTTGAGCACAAGTGGTCCCTCCTCCTCCCACGCAGGAGCGGGTGTAAACAGGTAAAAATCACAGTGACCGCTGGCCTCTGCAATGAAGGCATCAACAGTCTGTGTCAAGAAGATTAGCAGGATCCCTCTTGTCCCTGAGCAACTCTTTGATCTCCAGCCATTTACTGCCAAGGCAGGAAGGGAAGACTTGGAGCAGCCCTTGGAAGACAGGGAGGGTGCACATGCCTCTCATTTATCCCAGGCCTGCAGGAGTCAAGGGACAGGAAGGCATAGATTTCACATCACTTAGCAAAAAAGGGCCTTCTGGGAATGGTGTCATCTGTGCTTTGCAGTACCATCAGAGAGGGAAGAATTGCATCATTTCTGTTAGCTGCCAAAATCATGAGTTTGCTTGGGCCTTGCAGCACCCCCCCCCCCCCCCAAAAAAAAAGAAAAAAAAACCCCTGTGGCAACTTGAGCTTCCTTTAACCCTTCAGGTCCTGGTGCCTCCAAGACACCGGCTAGGCAAGTGCCTGCCTCCCTTCAGCCTATGGAGGAAGATGTCTCCCGATTGTAATGATGCCGCAAATTGTCCTTTCTCAGCTGGTGCACTGGAAGCCCAGACCCTCTGAGGTCAGAACAGACTGATGCTTTCCACAGGCTTTGGGATCCATCAATCCACTCTTGGTGCATTACAAGCCGCTAGGGCTGGACTACCTGGACTCTGTGCAGATTTGCCCCCTGCAGTCTTTGAGGACTGAGGGAAGCCGTGCCAAAGGGTAACAGCCCAGGGCCTCCAGGAAGCCAAGCTGTGTCCCTCTGTAGGCTGCCCCCAGAAAGAGTTAATGTGCAGGCATGTTCCAGGTGTTTGAAGCGAACACAGTTGCAATGGGGAGGAGAGGGCGTTTTTGGGTGGGGAGAGCAGCCCTCTCTGTGAGCCAATGGCTAAACAATTCAGTCCCAACGCCCAGTTTTGGGGCTTATTTCATGGGCACGAATTTGCAGGAATTTCTTCTCAAGGGGATTTGTCCTGGATGAAAAGTAGGGACTGGACCCCCAGGCCTGTTGGTGTCCTCCTTTCCGTGCTGTAAAAGGTAAAGTGCTATGCTCTGGTACCTTGCTTCTTTCAGGGGGAGAAGTGGGGAGATCTTCCCTGGCTGCCTACACTGAAGGCACCTATTGTGCCTGTATCTGCAGCTCCCTTTTGCGTGAGAACCATGTTGCAGGGTGGTGTGAAGACTCTGCTGGCATAGACTGTGCATTTGGGACTTATCCCTGCTGTTGAACTCAGATATATGGCTCATTTCTCTACTCAGTTTTTATGTAGCCCAGCTGCATGTTTCTCAGCTGCCTTTCGTTTGGTAGAAAGGAGACCCCGAAGGTATTAGCAACAGAGAAGCTTAAGTCTTGCTTTGTGACCCTGTTAGCTCAGCCTGAGTTGCTGTAAACAGGCTAATGAGGCACTGCTGGCAGAGTAACTGCAGCAGCATGGGGTATCTCTAGGTGCAAACTTCACTGAAGGAGTGAGGTTTGTTCAGATGGCAAATTCTGCCTGAGCCAGGCAATACTACAAGCCTTCCAGCTCAATCTCTGCAGCAAGGAAGTGGTAGCTGTGTTATGAATATCTGCAAGCATGGAGCTAAGTAACTACCATCAAGAAAGGGCCACTGTTCACTGAATTGCCTTTCAGTAGAGCAGAGAAATAGGGCAGTACAGAGAGCACGAACACTTTGTGGCAGGATTACAAGATAGTGTGCCAGTATCAGCAAGAATGGGCTTGGTGCCCTATTCCTAACCTTCTGCAGGTGGAAAACCCTGAGTCAGCAGCAGTTCGTAAGTAAGGCTTTTGCTGGCTGGGTCTGGCTTGTGCTCTGCGTATATGTGCTGGGGTGTGTAAGTCACTTTCGTGTGTGTTTTGGGGCCTAGAAGGCAGCTAATTCCTCTGCTGTGCCTTGCTTGTTACCCAGCCTTGGGCAAGACTACGGGCCCTTTGCTTAGGGCAGTGCCACTTCCCTGATTTTCCTCTTGGCTGTACCAGTCTTGCTCCATTTTCTAAACATTGCCTTTTGATCTTGGGTCTCTGGGCTGGGTTGTTGCTCCCTGTTGCTCTGCTGACAGAGGCAAGTGTCTGTAACCTACACCCTGCCACTGCCCAGGGCATCCTGATAACATTGGACCGGAACTACGTTTTTGGCATCTGAGATCTGATTTAAACAGTGCTGCATTTCTGTCTACAGACTGGAGGGACATTCTGGATGTGAACACGCATAGTCGGCTGATCCTTGTGGTTGCAGCTTGAGGTGTGCAAGTCGATGGCTGGGGGAGGAGGGCTGTGACCTGGCCCTTCTGTCAGTGGAACGTTCAATCTGCAGTCAAGCAGTGACTACAACATGCTGCTAACTCTTGACTGCTGGCTTTAGCAGGGCCTGCTCCTCCTCAGCACAGCAAGTCCAATGCTAGGCAGTGGTGCAGCTAGCACAGAGAGGTGCCTTTATCTTTCTCACTGCATTGTGCTCTCACTTATGTGGGGGGTTTCACTTCGTCCTGGCCCTGAATGCAGCCCTAACTTGCTGCTGCTGAGTTGTCTGTAGGCAGTAGGTAGAGCCTACAGCTTTCAGAAGTTTTGCTTTCAGAGAGTCATAGGCTGTGTCCCCGAACAGCAGATCCCTTGTTTGTCATGTGTTAACTAAGCCCAGGAAATCCACTTCATACTGACAGCTCTCAGGATGGACTCATACCTGATCCAAGTGAACGGCCACGGAGATCATGCCCCTGTGCTGGATGTTCATCTCAAGACCAACGGGAACAGCATATCGCTGGGGAAGGTGAAGGGCCGGAAGCCAAGATGGGCTGTCAGGGCTTCTGAAATGTCAAAGAAGACTTTCAATCCGGTCCGAGCCATCGTAGACAGCATGAAGGTGGAGCCCAACCCAAAGAAAGCTATGATCTCCTTGTCCTTAGGTGAGCATAGTGCTGTGGCTGAAGCCTCTGGGCAGTGGGGTCAACTGTGTGGCTGGCAAATTGCAGGGCTCCTAAGCATAAAGCTTGTGCAAACACCCAGGGATAGGCCAGACAACCACACAGCTCTGTGCCTGTCACAGATCAGTGAGAATTTTACTATTTTTCAATCTTTGAAAAGGAGACCCAACGGTCTTTGGAAACCTTCCCACAAATGATGAGGTCACACAGGCTGTGAAGGAGGTTTTGGACTCAGGTCGTTACAACGGCTATGCTCCATCTGTTGGTAAGTTGACAAAGCTCTTCCTGTGAGAGTAGGATGAAGGCATGTCCCAGCTCCTATCCCACAGCAGGTACATGGAGCCCATAGACATCTTTCCGGTAGCACCCTGCAGATGCCCTCACCAATAGTCCCATGAGCACACAAGCATGTGTGTCCCCCAGATACACCTGAGTGCCCTTCCCTGCATGATCTGTTTGAGTCCCAGTACCTCCTGCAGAAGCTGTGTTTGCTCCCCCAGCCATTAGAGCAGGCAGGGTTTCAGGCACCCAGAAGGGCTCGAGACTGTGTCTCCCTGCCATGGGTTGCAGCCAAGTTCCTTTCTGATCTGCCTTGACCAGAGCTCCCCTTGGGTTCCCTGACTTCACAGACAACGTGAGCCTTGTTTGCAGTTAGTACAAGAAGCATGCATGCCTGCCTCACAGGACACTCCATGTGATGACAGGGAGGGCTGCCCCTGTGCCATCAGGAAACGGTGAGGGCTGTGCAATAGCACCTGGCCTCCTGCTGGGTCAGAGCAGCTCCCTGGCTACCCTTGATGCTGCCCCTGTCAAGTTCTGTGTCCAGGACATGCTGGGGCCAGAGCCTGCCTCCCTGCCCAGGGTCTGTCCCTGCTCTTGGCCTGCCCACCCCAGCCTTGGGGCTGTACGGTGCTTGGCCTGAGGCAGGACAGTCTCTGCCACCTTGGGACAGTGTCACTAACGAAAGGGCTTCCCCCGGCTGGGCAGCAGCTGTTAGCCTTGTACCGGCAAGAAAAAGGAAACGGTCTGTAAAAACCTCCCTTCCATGTTTGGCTCTTCTTTCCCCAGGTTACCAGTCCTGCCGGGAAGCAGTGGCTGCATACTACAACTGCCCAGAGGCACCACTGGAGGCCCAGGTACTGGTACCCAGCTGAGGCACTCCCGCTGCAGTGCAGGCAGGGTGCTGCTGCCTGTGCCTCGACCACATGGCCTGGGGGCCCTGCCCCAGCTCTCCTCCCCCTGCCCAGCTGTGGGACTGCAGGCTAGCCTATGGCCTTGGCCCATGGCAGCCTCTTGCTGCTCTCATCCCCTGCCCTGAGCCGTTTTCCTCCACCCTCCTCAGGAGGAGGCTGAGCTCTCCAGCTGTTGGAGGTTTCCTGCTTTCAGTCAGGCTCTGGACTTGTCTCTTTGGCTGAGAAGCTCTAACCTAGCAGAGCCTGGGCATTATGTCACTCCCACATGGCTGGGGCACTTCAGAGTGGCTGTGTTTTCTGCTGACTCCTGTGTGCTCTTTGTAGGATGTCATCTTAACGAGTGGCTGCAGCCAGGCCATAGAGCTTGCCTTGGCAGTGCTGGCCAACCCAGGCCAGAACATCCTGGTGCCACGGCCCGGCTTCTCCCTCTACAAGACTCTGGCATTGTCTATGGGGATTGAGGTCAAACTCTACAACCTCTTGGTAAGTGGTGGCAGGCCTGGAAGGGGCAGCCCTGACCTTTCTGCCTCAGAAATACCCTGGCCCTGCCTGGAAAGTGGGTGAAGAGCACCTGAGCAACCCTGGGCACCCTGTCACACCTCACCCTGTGTGGCAAGTATAGTTCCTCAGCTGTTACTTCTCCTTCTCTTCACTTTACTAGCCAGAGAAGGCCTGGGAAATTGATTTGAAGCACTTGGAGTCTCTGGTGGATGAGAAGACAGCTTGCCTTATTGTGAACAACCCATCAAACCCCTGTGGCTCTGTGTTCAGCAAGAGCCACCTCCAGAAGATCCTGGCAGGTGAGCCTGCCTGTGTCTATCTAGGGCATGGTTGCAGTCTGGTGTCTGCCCACGTTGCCCATGTCTCGATCACTGCAGCACCATGGCCCAGGGCTTTGCTTCTTTCCTCATGACTGACTCCAGCTCAGGAAGCAGGGCTTGCTCAGTGTGAAGGTGTTGCCTTATCTGGGCAAGAACACGCAGAGCCTGCGTCTTGCTCTTCCTTAAACACTCTGTGTGGCTTGGACTGCTCATTTCTCCACTCTGGCTCCACAGAGGGAGTGTTCACAGGGAGCCCTACGCTTCCTGATCCCTGGCCTGTCAGTGGGAGGGCTGTGCTGCCTGCCCCCACAGGTGAGAGCAGAACTAGGCTCAGCCAGGGCAGGGATCTCCAATGCTTGGGCTCTCCGAAGGAACAGTCTGTAGGGGGAAGATGGGGACCCTCTGCCCTGGGACAGAGCTTCCCTCAGAGCACTGCCAGGCCCTGCAGCAAAGGGAAAGTCTGCTTCCATGGAGGATGCAGGGTGGCCAGGCTGAATACCCTCTCTCCCACAGTGGCATCAAGACAGTGTGTGCCCATCCTTGCTGACGAGATTTATGGAGACATGGTGAGTGTCAGTTGCAGTCCTTTGCACCCTCATGCTGCCTGTCCTTTCTGATGCACTTGCCCTTTGGCCATGGCAGCCAGGTGTCTAGAGGTGAGTGACAGCTTTACTCCCCTCTACTGTGTCTGGGTCCATGCCTGGAGCTCCCAGCCCTCTGGTTTGCAGTCCTGGAGCTCATGTCCAGCTCCTTTCCTCTTCCCAAACAGAGGTGCACTTACCACGTTCATACCTTGAAGCTGTGAGCTTTCACCGTCAACTTTGCATCACTTCCCTGACTCCCTTCTTGTTGTGCCTCATGCACACCCCCACAGTTCTCACAATAAGAGGCGGGGACAGCCCTAACACAGCCTCCTGTCACAGGTGTTTGCTGACTGCAAATATGAACCCATTGCAACTCTCAGCACCAATGTGCCAATCTTGTCCTGTGGTGGCTTGGCAAAGCGGTGGCTAGTCCCTGGCTGGCGGATGGGCTGGATCCTAATTCATGACAGGAGAGACATCTTTGGTAATGAGGTGAGAACCACTGAGTGTTGCTGTTGTGGCAACAGCCCTGCAGTGTCTTCAGTGTGTGGATCACCAGGGCTTTAGCTAATACAGGCATGCACTGCTCTTCTGCTCTCACGTGGGTGCCACCCAATTGCTTACATGTTTTTCTGCACCTCTAGGCTTTTTATATCCCTTCCTTACTCCTATCTGCTCCCATACATGACCTTCTACCCACACCTACACTGTAACACACTCCTTGTCTCTGCTGCTTTTTCATAGATGCCTTGTCCTTTTTGTATGCTTCTAATTCCTTCTCTTCTCAAATAGCTCCAGCATGCACTGAAGGTATTGCATGGTTTATCCAGCAAGTGGAGTCCATGTGTGGTCTCTATGTGCTCTTTTATGGTTTCTCTTAAAAGTAAGAACAAAGCATCTTGCAGTGCTGCCGGTGCTTTATCTGGCTATTTGTTCAGCTGTGTTACAAGAACAATCATCTACTGCAGTGACCCTTCCACCTGGAGGGCTTCCTGCAGAGGAAGAGGGAGAAGAGAGGACCAACTGAGTGAGCAGAAGAGCTAATGTTGGTTGTCCCTACCTGGCTTTGAAAGTGTGGATTGTGGGCCCAAACCTAAGGGAAATGCAAAGTGGTATTTGGAACAGCTCTGGCTTTATTTGTATTAGCTATATTCCAGCCTGGTTTGAGTCAGATTGGGAAGCTCCAAAGGTTGTCTCTGTTGGCATTACAGTAGGCAACTGAGAACGATACTGTAAATAGTCTGCAAATACCTGGAACATAGTCAAGCAAATGTTCTTTAGTACTCAGTATGCTCACTGAAGAGGGGGGTGTGACCAGCTGTAGGAATATGGAGAGTAGGCCTTGGAGGTGTCACTTTCCTTCAGGGAAGCACAGTCTGAGCTGCAAATACCACCATCTTTTTTCAGATCAGGGATGGCCTTCTAAGACTGAGTCAAAGGATCCTAGGACCCTGTACAATTGTCCAAGGAGCACTGGAACGTATCTTGCACCGAACACCCCCTGAGTTCTACCATAACACCCTCAGCATCCTCAAGGTAAACAGGCTGTAACGGGTCAGTACAGTTTGTTCATGGATCTCTCTAGCTCATCATCCCTCCCCACACTGCTTCAAGGTGCAGTTCTGTCTGTGACTAGGAGAGCCCAACAAATCCAGTTCCAGCGGGAGACATGGTAACTGGGGCAGAAATATTGGCCGTGATAAATTTCAGGCAGCCCAGCCCTGCAGCTGGAGCTAGTGACCCAGGGGGATGGGTTATTTGGCACTGACCTGCTGACCTCAGCTCAGTCACACCTGGTGTACTCAAGGCCATGATCACCCGCGCTGTTTGCATTTGTTGTCCCTTTATTTGCAGTGGGCAAACCTGTTTATAGCCCTGGTCCAGAGCTTGGCTTCCATTTGCTGAGCTGCTTCCTGGAATTTCTCCTGTTTTGAAATTTCTCCTTTCTGCTTTTCAGTCCAATGCTGACCTTTGTTATGCTGCCTTATCAGCTATCCCTGGCCTACAGCCTGTCCGGCCCGCAGGAGCCATGTACCTCATGGTAGGTGAGGAGGGTGACATGCCATTTCCAGATCGTCAATGCTCTCACTAGGTCTTGTTGCCAACGCTTGTCAGTGGTTTCAGATTGGTGCTTGGCACCAGGTCTCTGTTACCATGTATTTCCACATTGCCCTGTGCAGAAGACACATCCCTTGGTCGCTTTAGAAGCCCAGAATAAGTTGTTCACTTCTCACATAGCAGAGGCTGGTACATTTCATCCACTTGCTCCTCCACAGAACTCAACGGCTTGTAGTTTGCAAGACAATATTGTTTTACCTGGATTTGAAGCCAGCTGGCAATGGGAAGCCCCTACGCTACAAGTCAGACTATCATACCTCCTGTTGAATATGTAGCCTTCTTCCTACTAGCATGTCTGTCTTCTGCCTCTGCTGTTGCCTCTTTTTCTGCCTCTGCTGTTGCCTCTTTCCATACCTGTTTGGTTTTGTTTGGGTTTTTTTTTTAACTTTTTATGATGTGGTGAAATTTCCTTTGTCATCTCAACAAGCTCAATTGAGACATTTAAGTTTCTTAAGTTTAACACATTTTTAATCTTTTTCTTTTTTTTTTGGTCTCATAGTGTCTCCAGTTTTTCATCAGGTTTTAAAAATGTGGACCCAGAACTGGAGAATATGGCAATATCAATCTCACTCATGTTCTATAGATAAATCTTTATCAGTTGACCCTGTTTCTCATCTTACTGAGGGCTAAACACATCATTCTGCTTATACTCTTTGTGCAGAGGCACAGTTCTAAGATTCTTTCACACCTGTTGTATTGCTGCAGTATCTGAACATTTATTTCAAATTTAATCATCTGGTAAAATTTTTCTTCCACTGGCTCTTTCAGAACCTCTGAATGCAAATTATCTCTCACCTGGTTTGTTTAAGAATATTTTCATGGGATGTTTTAAATAATCTTTGGCTATAAACAAATGGGTAGGATATCACTGTCTTTATGTGATAAAGGGACAGCCTCCTTCTTTCCAAATACAGAACAGAAATATTTATTGAACACTTAAGCATTTCTGTGTCATTTTGCCAGTTATCCTACAAGGATTTGTTTTGTTTGTGATATTCTAGACCTTGCTATCTTTATTTTATTTTTTTTTTTAAACCAAAACATTAGTTTAGTGTTTTTTTCTGACCATATGGATTTCTTGCATGACAGATTTATTAATGCATATTGACTAGAGTTCTCTCCCAAGCTCTTTTTTAATATCTTATTTATTCCTTTTCACTTCTAATTGGTTACTGTATCTTTGCAATCGTTTTTTTTTACTAAAGTTGTCCTTAACTGAAATTCCAGCTTCAGGCAGTTAATGACTACTTCTTAATGAAGCCCCAGTTTTCATTCACATGTTTCTGTTTGTGTCTTACATTCCAGTCAGCCCAAATCATGAGCAAAAATTGAGGGCAGACAGCTGCACTTGACTGGGAAGTTGTTGGGCCATGTGGGTAAGCAGGGACACTGCAGATAGTTTTGGTACCCTTGGTTGCCATGTTACATCCCTCTGCTGCAGGTTGAGATTGAGATGGAGCATTTCCCTGAGTTTGAAAATGATGTGGAATTCACTGAGCGACTCATCTCAGAGCAGTCTGTGTTCTGCCTGCCAGCCACGGTGAGCCTAACACAGAGAGCCCCAGGGAGCTGTGGGGGCTAACGCATGGCGAGAGAAGCAACAGGGGTTTGCAGCCCTGAGCTCCGGGGACAGGTTGGGAGTTGTGTGTGCAGTGTCCATGGTCCATAATGGTGTATATGTGCTGGCTGTGAGCTCCAAGCGCTGTGTGTAAGGATGGGGACTGGCAGCCTCTGCCTGACTAACAGCCCTCAGTCAGGCTGCCAACATCTTCCCAGCTCCATGCTTGCTCTGCATTTCTCAAGTTGGCAGAGCTGTATCCCTGAACGCTATGTACCCCCACACCTCCTTGCTGAAGCTGCTCCCTCAGAGGCTTGGGACTCTTGCTCCCACTTATGTTCCTTTCTTTGCCCTGTTTCCACCCCCACCCCCCTGTAGGCACAGGGATGTACTACAGGCTGAGAACATCCGTGCCCTGTTCCCACCTCCTTCCAGCTCCACTTCCAGCATTGAATACAGACTGGGCCTTGGATACTCTCCAGCCCTCTCCTTCTGTAGCTCCTTCCAGCCCATTCCCTGGGTCCTGCATAGTCCACACGAGTCCTTTGGCCTGTCACCCTCCCAGCATCGTGTCTACACAGATGGACATGGGAGATTTGCTTGGAACAGAAAAAAGTCTAAGAGCTCAGCCCTGCTGTTCTCCAGTCTGTCCTACACTGACCATTTTCACTTGCTGATGCAGTACATGGCCCCAAGGCAGGGCTCTGAAACTACAGCACTATCCCAGGTAATCTGGCAGCTTCATCCTTTCTCATTTCAGTGCTTTGAGTACCCAAACTTCTTCCGTGTGGTGATCACTGTGCCTGAGGAGATGATCTTGGAGGCCTGCAGTCGCATTCAGGAGTTCTGTGAGATGCACTACCAGGGTGCTGAGGGGTCCCAGGATCTGGAGTGTGACAAGTAGCCACAGCTGACCTCGTCCCTCTGCCAAGTGAGACCTTGTGTGAGGCAGCAGCTGGGCAGGCAGGGCTGCTTCCCGCCAACCCCATATCCCCCTGCCTGCAAGCAGCTGCTGTCCTACTGTTTCACTTTTTGTTCTTCACAGACCCCTCAGCACTATGGGAAGAAGCAGCCATTTCTCTCTTCTCTGCCACTGCAGCTTGCACACCCTCTGGTATCCAGTGCCCGTGGTCTCCATATACTCTGCATTTGCACCCTGTGTTGGACTGTGCTGCCTGCAAACCAGTTGCAGGCAGGGGCATGTGGCTGCTCCTGTGCCAGGCCCCATGGCCCAGGGCCCATGTGGCCAGTAGCTCCTGTGCTGGCTGCACTTCCCCTTGGGGACAGGAGAAGGCAACTGTCTTGGAGCACAAGAGAAAAGTACCCACCTCTCACTTACCTGTGTTACCTTAGGAGGCCAGAGCTCTTTATACCGAGCCCTTTGTGTGACAAAGGGAGTAAGTTATTGTGACTTTTTTTTTATTAATAAACATTCTGACATGCCCGTCCCTGTCCTGTGCTCCTGTTGTGCCAGGTCTGGCTTGGCCGCTGTGTGGGTTGCCCTTGCTCAGACCATGGTGCTGCAGTGCCCTGGACCTGCCTCTGCCTTGCAGCTGGCTGGCCAGGGCCTGCCCTGTCACCAGCAGGGACATGGTGAGAGCACCTCAGACCTCAAAGGCACCCACCAGGCCCTGAGGGCAGGATGGGCCCTGCAAGCCTGGCACAGGCGGGAGCCAGCCACTTCTGCCTCGCTGATGCCAGAGGCTCGCTCTGGTGGCCTGGCCGTTCCCCAGAAAAAAGCCCTGTCTGCACCTGCCCGTTGGCCCTCACAGCCTCTCCCCCTCAACCCACAGCCCCCGACAGAGTGCCAGGTGCTGGTGCCCACTGCTGCGGGAAGGCACTGCCCCTGGACTGGCGCCAGCCATGCCAGGTGCTGGTGCCTAAGCGTTAAAGGCTGGGGCAGCTGGGCATTTCCTGCTGCAGCCATGAAGAAGGGGGTGGCACCTCATGAAACGCTTGTACTGTACAGGGTGTTCATGATGTGCCAGCAGTGCCAGGGCTACTGATTGCTGAATACGTCAGCTCCATAAAGTAATAAGGAACTGGTGGCCTGGTGTCTGCTCATGAGGTGTAAACAGGAGGAGTGCCTGTGCAGTCAAGAGATGATAATGCCCATGGGACCAGCTGTTCTGGCGAGCTGTTCAGGGGCTTGGGGAGCCATTCCTGAAACTGATGGAGGGGTGACTTGCACAGTTGCCTCATGGCGTCACCTACATCTCTGTTCACCTGTCCTTCTGCAGAATCGGGATTCGTGAGTCAACCCTGCCTCCCCAGTGATGCAGAAAGGGAGCTAGCTCTAGATTACATACTGCCAGACCTCCTGCCAGGTTCTGTAGACACCTCATTGCCTCCCCTTCCCCTGCCCAGAACAAAGTCTGGGTACCAGTACTCCATTAGAGGGGAGGTATCTATATGAGAAAGATAGCAGTCTGTGAAAAGATCATGAACGCATCAGCTGAGCGTCCATGCTACATCCTTTCCCTTCAAAGAAAGCAATTCCAGAACAAAAAGAGAGAGAAGCTGGGGCTATGGGTGAATGGTAAACGGCTTCAGAGATTTCATGCCATTAGACCTCCAAATAGAGCCAAATAATCTGAGCAGCTCAAGACAAAACATTAAGTAGGGTGGCGTGTGAGGGGTCTGTTGGGCCAGGAGACCTTTACAGCATGATGTTGCTGCACTGTTATGCTGTCCTGCATCAACTACAGCTGTCAAGTTTCACCTGTCTCCTTGAACTCTTCTCCACATATCTTGGGTTCTGTGGCTTTAATTCCCATTACTAATGAACAGATCCTGTTTTTAGAGAAAGCTGCTCCTTTCAGACCGCTCTCCCTTCATGGACCCCTTTCCTTTCAGAGTCCCCTCAGAGATGTCTATTAACATGCAAATATTCTGCAATGATTAACACCATTCTGTTTCTTCTTAGCCCAGCAGCATTTGGCCAGGGACACTGAGAAAGCCAGCGACATAGGCGCATATATATATAGCTCACAAATCTCAAGATACTTAGATTTCTCAAGGCCACGTCCTCTGTTGCCATCTTTTGCAAACATAATGCTGCCTTTTGACCACACCTAGGTTTTCCCTGCTGCAATAGCAAGCTAGCATTAAACCACAAATGTGCTAGTATCATTTTCAGGCATTAAACTCACAGATGCTTTGCGTCATAGTGTGGGTGTAGCCTAGAGCACCCTGCCAGCTATACAAACTAGCCTAAGCTGGTATTTGGAGGTGCTTTGTGCCAAAGCAAGCCCCTTCAGCACTGAGGCCAAGGAACAAGCGAAGACACACTGCTCTTTGTCAGATGCTCAGACAAGGTCTGCACTGCTTTGGTAGAACTCCCTCAGTGCCTTTATGGCTGATTCACAGCCATCCTCCCTGTCGTAGCTGGAGAGCACCAGTCGTATACTCGAGCAGGCTTGCAGTGTGCTTCTGCTCTTCTCTGCACTGTCTGGACTGGGCATGTTTAGGGGGAGGGTGACCTACTCCAGACATGGGGACCTAGGCATTGAGTCAACCTTGTGCCTAGTGCTTTCCTTGGGAAAGAAAGGAACTTCTCAGCTCATGGGCCAATGAAGGTGAAATGTCCAAGTCCTCAGCTTCCAAAGGGGCTGGCAGCAGGGCCCAACCCAGCAGGGCAACCTGGCACTGTGGATGGGTTGGGCCAAATCACACCTGCCTGCAGTGAGGCCATCAGCTCCCCCAGGTGCCTCAGGAACCTGGATTCAGCCTAGCCCCTGGCTCTGGCCTCGCCTGCTCTCTCCTCCAGCAGTCCTGACTGGCCCCCAACAAGGCTGCAGTCTGGAACAGTCCCTGAGCGTCTTCCTGCCACTGGGGCCGTGGCCTTGGCCATGGGAGCCTGTCTGAACTAACCTGCTCTCCACCAGCATGTAGCCACCCTGTACACCCACAGTGGGAAGATGCGGTCTACCCTGAGCTGGACCCAGGACAGATGCAGGACAGCGGTCTGGGAATGTTGGGGGAGGCCCTGGTGAACCAGGGCCCAGCCTGCCTGGAGCTCAGGTAAGGCTCAAGCATTGAATGGGAGGGGGAGGAGGAGCCCAGGGGAAGGTGTCCATGCAAAGCTTCTTTGTACATGAGGTCTGACACATAACCTCATTTTCCCAGGCTGTGCAGGCCTGTCAGAGGCCAGATGGGCTGACCTGCTCTGCTGGCATTACCCGTGAGGGCTGGAGGAAGGAAATACTGGGCGCATGGCAAAGTGAGGCACAGATAGGTTGCCTCAAGAAGTGGCCAGAGAGATAGAGACCGGGGATGTAAGAGGAGGCAGCAGTAGTGGGCTGGGAGACACTACCTTCTTGAGGTGACTGGGAGGGATTTTGCAAACAGGCTTTGAGAGGGTGGAGGCACTCTGGAGGAGAAGGAAGGCTCAGCATGGGCAAAGTCTTGCTATTGACAGGGCAGCCACAAAAACCACAGCCTCGGCAGGGTTCCAGTAGCTGGAAGGTACCTAAAAGCTGGCTAGCTAAGCTTAACAGTCGGGCAGAACGAGGTTGGGGTTATATCTTCTATATTGGCCTTCAGCCTGGGATCGCGGCACTGGGGAAGCTGAGGGGCGGAAGCCTGGATCTTCCTCGCGGTTTGGCTGTCTGGCACGGGCTCTCTCACAGTAGTGGGAGCTCAGACCTATACTAGCCCTTTGTTTTGTCATGTATTTTCTTCCATTAGGTTATTTGACTTAAGTCAGTGTTCCCTGAAGCCTTGCCAGTGCAAACAGGTGCTGTCAATAGGTCTGAATGACTTATTTCCTGGATGCCTGACAATATAGGGTCTTCTGCACTCTAGTGCATTGTGTGGACTATGCATGCTTCAGCTCTGCTTATTGCTGTTGTTCCTCTCAGCTCTAGACTAGCTTGGAGTAGAACTCCAAGCTTCAGTGCATGTGCTGGTTTCTGGTTTTAGACTGCCTATGTACGTAAAGAAGGCAGAAGCTGACCAGTGAAATGAAATCAAAAGCTGAATAAATACTTTTTTTTTTTCCTTACTCTTTTTCTCTTTTCTGTAATGTGTTGGTAAAGTATTATGTGACATCATTCTTAGAGCCTTATTTACATTAGCTTCTTTCTTTCCTGTTTTCCCATTTTCCCATTCCCCTACCACTTGAGATATTAGAGTGCTATAGTACAATGAAGCCAATAAATGAGTGTTGCCATTGCATTATTTTGTAAGACATGGGGACATGGTCCAATAAGTTTCTTCCTGGGTTACAGATCCCTCCTTCCTGCTATTGAACAGACAGTTCTAGGGCAGAGCTGTCTTTCTTGTCCAGCCATGGTAGAATACCTTTTTATGTCATTCTGTAAGAAAATGAAAGTGCAGGTAAATGAAAATAAAATCAATTAGTACATGGGTTGATAGTAAGGAGAAAATAGCAATATTAACTCAAGTAATGGAAAGGTAGGTGATACTGGGGACCAGACGGGAAATGGAATAATGTCAGGCAGATATGGCCAAGAGGTTTGTTTACTAATGCAAGGAATCAGCAGTAAAATAGAGGAACTACAACCCCCCCCCCCCGTCATAGAGTGGGGGGAAACTTACAGACTGCCATAGACTGGCAATCATGAATGGAACATATGTATTCAAGGACATGCATTGTTCACGAAGGGTAGAAACACGAGTAAAACTCATGTGACAAGTGAGTAATGATGGGGGTAAAAAACACATTTGCTTGTCTGAAAATATCTTTGTAGAGAAATTAGAAGAAAGCATGATGGAAGGGGTCTTATTGGCCCTGTGTGATTACATACACAGATCTCCATGGTATTAGGATAATAAAACCAGTAAGGGACTGTGTGATTATGGAAGACTTTCAGCTTTTCAGGTACAGCCTGGAAAAACAAACATTACTACTACTAAGAAGAATTGATTGTTCCTGATATGATGGGGAGATTTGTTCGCTGTATTAGTGAGCTAATAAGAAGTGACACTACTTTAAAATTGTTTTGGCAAGCAGCCATCATCTTGTAGAAGAGTCTCATGGAAAATAACCTCCAATCATGTGAACACAAACTGGATCAGTTTAAATTATGGAGAGAGAAACAAAGGCCAGGTGAAGTGAGGAGCGCAAATACTAGCATGTGGATAAGGGTTGTATCTTTTCCTAGACTATAATGTATCTTCACGTTCACTTCCGTAGTCTGGAATAAGGGCAATAGTTGTTTGCACTCAGCAAAGGTGATTTCATGGTACTTGCCAATGGCTTATGATCTACCTAAATGTCTTCAGCTGATCCAAACTGCTACATCCTCAATAGCAACATACATGGGTTCTTTTTTCTTTCTTTTCTTTCTACAGAACTAGGGCAAAATGTTTCAGTTGAAAACTATGCTCTGTTGCCTGGAGGTTGAGCAGGTTTCATTATGACTTTCCTGCTTCCTACCACTTACTGCTGTCTAGTTCCTGATGGCTGCATTTATAGCTCATTTGTCTTCACTGCATACTGGAGTCCTCAAGTCTGCGTACATGTTTTGCGGTGTTTTGTTCCTTTCCCAAGCTGTTCAGCTGTCCTCCTCCTTAGATGCATCTGTCCAAGGCAAGATCCGTTTCACTCCAGTCTTGCTATTGCCATCTGAAATCACAAAACTGTGGAGTAATTTTGGTTGAAAGGGACCTCTGGATCTTTATGGTCCAATCCCCTATTTACAACACAGTCAATTAGATCAGGGGCCTTGTCCAGCTGAGTTTTAATATCTCTAAGAATGGAGATCCTACAGCCTGTCTGGTCTCCTGTTCCAGGGTTTGACCCCCCTCATTGTGAAAAATCTTCTTCTTATATTGAGTCTCTCATCCTGTGCCTGTGCACCTCTGCGAAGTGACAGACTCCAGCCTCTCTGCGCCCTCCTGTTAGGTAAACAGCAATAAGGCCTTCCTTTTGTCTTCTCTCAGCTAAACAGATCGCACCTCCTCAGCCTCTCCTTGTGCATCTTGTGTGCTTGCTCCTGATCAGTTTTGTGGCCTCTTCTGGGCTCACTCCGCTAAACCAATGTCTGTCTTTTACTGGACCTAGTATTCCAGATGCAGTCTCCGCTAAGAGAGGGGAAGACAACCCTCTATTGTCTGCAAACTTGTCAAGAGTGCACTCCGTCCTATTGCCCATGTCATTGATAAAGACATTAAACAGTGTGTGCACAAAGATCTCTTGAATTTGGAAATCTGTACCATCTCCAGAGTGATGTATAAATGCTGTCTTTAACAGAGGCATTAATTACCACTTCTGCTGCTTGTTTTTTGTGAAAACAATTATATTTTTATCTTTCTGCCACGTCATTTTGTGCAGGGACACTTAGGAAACAAACATTTTCATTTGTTTTGATATTCTAGGCTCTACTGTTGGTTGGGTTTTGTTTTTTTTTTTTTTTTTGCCTC
>VYZV01001475.1:30622-43843 GCA_013401275.1 Pandion haliaetus | reverse complement strand
TTTTTTTGCCTCCTTTCCCACAGCAAAAGTGGAAAAAACAGTTTCTTCATCTGAAGAATACTTTTTAACCTATTGCTGTGCATAACCTCAGGTTTTGTTACCATACATGTAAAGGTTTTCACATGGAAATTCAGTTACCCAGTTTATTTATAACGTCTTGCAAATTTGCAGTTTCTAGCTATTGGCTTTGTGTTAATCACACCCTCTTCCTTGCTGTTGGTCTTACCAATGTCTCTGCTCCAGTGTGTTTCATAGAGCATTTGCTGAATGACAATAGAAAAATTCCTTGCTTGTAAGGGTAGCTTGGTTCTTTTGTAGAAGAATTATTTACAGAGACACTGCAACTGCAAGCAGGGTGAGGGAGGGAGGGAATCAGCCACCATCCTTATTCTTGCCTACTGCAACATTTGGTTCTCCTGTGCAAATTCAGACAAGTCTATTTATCTCAAATGGATTCTAAACCAAAATATAACTTTAAAGCGTATCTCAAATGGCTTCTAAACCAAAATATAACTTTAAAGCTTACCTCAAACACAAGGAAAAGGCCATAGCAACATGAGTGCAGGAGCACACCAGCCTGCCCTTGGAGACATGTCTCTCATACGACAGCATATCAGTCATTTGTCTCATCTTTCCTTGTTCTGGAAGCCACATGGGGCAAGACCTGCTCCGACTCAGGAGGAACTTGCTCTGACTGGAATTTAGCATAGACATTGCACCTCTGCTCCTAATCATTCTGGTGCTTGCCTGACTGCTGCATTTCCTTCCCATCCTCTACCAATGATGATTTCTAAAGCAACCAGAGTCATTGTATACATCCCTGCCAAAAAGCTCTTTCTGAAAGCCAGAGTTCTGCTCTGTTGCCTTCATCTCTATGAAGGTGATGAGCAACTGACATGCAGACTTCTTTTGCTTCAAGATTACTTTCAAGTTTCTTTTAGGCAAGGAGCGGGGTTTTCCCTGTGCATTTCAAAACACAAATTAGTACTCAAAATCCAATCATCAGTACAGGACATCATGCATGGCCCTTGTGTGGGTAGCCACATTGTAACTTTCTGTCACACTCAATCTTGCAGAGCTATAAACTTCCATCTTTCCTCTACGGCTTTCATGGTGCCAACTAGAAAACACCTGAACTCCCTCTGCTTTCAAAGGGAGATCTCTTTCTGTGGCAAGTATTCACCAGTGCATAGTCACCACATTGACTCTCACGGCAGCTCCCCGATGTCATACCTTTGGGATGCAGGAAATGTGAGCCATCCCATCACACGCCTCTTTCGGTGTATTGTGACACCAGGATCTAACTGATCCCTCTAAATAAATATTAGCAGACACATGCGAGAGACTTGTAGTCTCCTAAATTTGCCTTTCTGCCAGGAAGGCAAGAAAAAGTGGCAGAGTATCAGTCCTTGTGTTTGAGAGTCTAAATGTTTTTCCAAGGTCAAAGTTGTGATCTGAGTCAGACAGGATGTTGCAAGATGGCAAACTTCCCTTCAACTTTTAGAAGAGAATGCCCCTCTCATCTCTGCTTGGAATCCTGTTGGTGAATAAAGATTGCTGTCTCCAAAAGAGGGTGCTCCCAAGGGCAGGGCTCACAAGGCAGATGAGTTGATGTATTGAAGAAGAGGGGAGAAGGGTGCAGAATGTATGAAGGCCTTTCATCAGTCTGAGTCCCCTTGTATGTTGTGCAGCATTGTGTGATCTATCTTGCATGTGACAGATGGCTCCAAGGTTAATATTCCTCCTCTGACTTAATTGTGCGGCATCCTTTTGCAATCAGTAGAAAGAGACACAGATTTCTGCAACATGATTCCCGTGAGCTGTGTTAGGTATCAACCTGATATAAGATGAATTGTGTTCTACAGGGTGTCTAAGCGGGGATGCTAAAATCCTGTATAGCTTAAAGACTGTGAATAGGGAGGAATTACTCATTGTCTCTCTTGATGAAAAAGATATTACTAAATACAATTTTTATATGCCAGGTTCAAGACAGAGGGAAGTACTTCTCAGAACATGCAGCCGAATATATTCTCCTTGCCAGGGAATACTGCTGATGCCAAAAGTAGCTCTGAGTTCAAAACATGATTGGACAAGTAAATAGAAAAAAATCTAGGTGCTGTGAAATGCAAAGACAAGCTTGATCTCAAATGATTTTAGACAGCTTCAGTGCAGACATCTACTCACAAACATCACCCCCCACTCTTGTCACAGCCAACAGAAAGAAACAGAAACTTCTAGGGCATCACTTTCACTAGTTTATTTTGGACACCTACATTCAGAGAGGTGAATCATGTACTCCAGAGCCTGCTGCAGGCCAGGAAAGCACCTAGGGAGGAAACGTACTTCTTGTTCTCTTCCCTGGGCATCTGCTCTTGATGATGGCAGAAAACAGGGCATGGGGTTGGTCAAACCCTTCAGCTGAAGTGGTTTCACTGCTCTAGGTATGCCTGTTTCTCTCATCAGACTAACAAAGACGTGCCCTCAGGGAAGGAGTCTTCTCCAGTGTCAGCACTTTGGACTTACATCTAGGCCATACCTTTGACATTACTCCTTAGCCTACTCCTGTTGCTGCTGTACTGGGTCAGGTGTGCTCTGTGTATGTGTGCTGGGGAGCACAGCACACATTGCTTGCTTCTTCAGGGTATAAGAAATGGAAAGTCTGGCTGCATGGGCAGTTTGCAGGGCTCACTAGTCTCTGAGTCCCCAGAAAACACCTTTAATCATGGAAGGAGGGTAGAAAGCAGAAATGCGATCAGCCAGCATGTGAGGTGGAAGCAAAGCGTACAAGGCTAGGTGATACGGAGCTGACTACAATTAAGCAAAGGCTGACTGCCATATGCTTCTGCTTTGCTTCATAAAGCTTATGATTCAGACATACAGGGAAAATGATGTCCGTTGTTAGGGAGCCAGAGGATTCCTCCTTCACTTTCCACAATGTGCAGTTCTCAGGAAATGCAGTGTGCCAGAACAGTGTGCCCTCCCAAGCCTCATCTCCAAAGAAGAGTACATTCTCCTCCTCTGTGCAACTGCTCATGCCACAGAGGCTGCCTTCTGGAAAACTCAGCCAAGTAGTTAGAACTTGGGATCTATGCAACTGAAGAAATCTGCTCGACCCTGTGACTAGAGGACTGTATAGTGGTGTTCAGTGCTGTCATGAAGCCTGAATATCAGTGCTAAAGATCCAGCACGTCTTGGGCAAACTACATACAGGTGGAACAGGAGTTTTGATACATCTCTGTTCATGGAACTGTTGGTCAGGGAGGAATAAGGCTTCAGGAAGAGCCACTCAGGTGGTCTGACCTTTACAAACCAGCTTTGTAACACTTAATGACATACAGGCAAATCCTTCCTACAAATGGTGTCGGTGCAGGGCATAGGAACATGTAGCTGAAATCCAGGTTGCATAGAACATTGCATGCTTCTCTCTGCAAGGCCCTACCTGGACCACTGCCAGCCTCTCACCTTGCTTCCCAGCCCAGGGTTACCAGGGCTTGACCACCTGTATTTGCAATGCAGCAAGTGAAAGGGAACATGAGCTGCCCCATTCAGGTTCTCCCTCCTGCTGGAAGGACCAGCCTTGCCCAGATTTTTTGCTCCTGCTGTCTGCTGTCTTCTGCTCTCTCCACTTGCCCTCAGAGCAGCTCAGTGAGATCCTTGGGGACAGGGGACACCATCAAGGGAAGGTCTACACCTCTCCAGGCAGTGTGACAGAAACAATGAAACCTGGAATAGGAATGACCCAGAACCATTGCCTTTGCATGGTCACAGAATACCGTGGGATTCTCTTGAGCCCAGTGCTGCCCTGCTTCACTACCTTACCTGGCACAGCCCTGTTGCAGCTCCAGCACCCTTGTGAATCATTAACAGGCTAAGGCTGGCTGCTCCTTTCACAGCTTCTCCTTTCACACAATTTTCTTTCCTGGCCCCCAAATGTTTAACTCAAGCAAGGCACCAACAGAAAAGAGTCAAAAAGACTTTACGTGAATCTGCATCTGCTGACAACGTGGCAAGCAGCCAGAGCAATAGTAGGTGAATATGCCCTATCTCTACACTCCTGGTGGGCAAGCTGGTCCTCCTTGCCACAAGGGTTCCTATTTATTTGTCTTTGCTCTTATGCTCCACAGACATCCCTGTTCCTCCTTTTATGGAGAATAGTCTCTTCTCGGGCTTGCAGTGGGATTTAACATAAAAGCACATCTCTGTCTCCTTCATGAATTTCTTGGCCCTTCTCCTTTACTAGCAATGTTTGGTCATTTGTGCCCCTGCTAGAAACTGCCATTCCTGTGCTTTGCTGCTTAGTGCAGGGTGGAGTTTTCTAGTTCGAGGCTGGTCAAAATAGGCGGGCACTGTAGAATAGTCAGAGCTGGCACATACACAAATGAAGGGGACAGGAGGGATCAGGCACAGGTATAGGTAAGAGCCGAGTACATGTGTATATGAGAGCCTGGCATGAAGGCAGAGTGCCAGTACATGAATGCACAGCTGTTTGTGTGGCTGCCTGGAGTGTGTACCACAGCAGTGTATGTGTGCGAGGGCAACTTCGCTTGAACCAGGTCGGTGGTGCTTCAAGAGGACTTGTTAAGGTGAGATTTTCAACCATTTCTTGGTATCTGGTGTGGATGCTCTGGTGCCCTGAACTGTACTCACTGCTCATACTCAGCAGCCTGAACTGGGAGATAATTTTTTGTAAAACACTGTAAACATATGGATGCCGGTAAATTGCTACACGATTCCTCCTGCAGACAGAAGCTGTTGGTCTGGCTTAGAGGGTAGTTCCTGCTTCTCCAGGCTGTCTTCTCAGTGCCCCTTCTCAGCATTTCCCACTAGTGACAATCATGCCATCTGTTCTCCTCTGAATGGGCAGATACTGTGTCTAATTCTGCAGAAGCTGACCAGGCCAAATTGAAGAAGGATTTGATAAAACTATGAGCAACCATCAGTGCCATCAAAGACCAGTGTCTGGGGCTTCCCTGGCACCAGATTAACTTTGCTATGCTACTGCCACTACAGCAGCGAGGGATCTGTGCAGGTCTGGAGAGCTCCCCCAGACTTGCAGAGCACTCAGCCAGAGTCTGCATAGCGTGAGGTTATTTGGGGCTGTACTGTCACACTCTCCCCCAGACATGCACAGGTTCAACACAGCTGTATTCTGGGGACATGCCGCCCGTGCTAGAGTGTGTTTGGCGAGTATGTCTCCCTGGGGCTGCTTGCAGCTTTCTGTAATGCTCTTTCTTTGCCAGGATCAAGCTTTTCCAAGGCCCCTGTGTGTTTCTTGAAAAGCTTAAAACTCTGTTCGTTTTTTTGGAGACTAGCTGCTCAGGCAGGCAGATCCCAGTTCTTTGTGTACTTGTATGTGTGCTGTGGGAGACTTTAATGTGGTGGCACTGGATTGTTGTATTTTTTCAGCAGTTTCTGTTCTTCATCCTTAGTGCCTTGAGATTCTTCCTGTTCTTTCTGCTCTGAGCCAAATCCTGGCTCAACTCTCTGCCAGCAGACAGTAACAGTGTGCCTTTTTTTGTTCTGCAGCTGAGATTGTCTCAATCATTCTGGGCTGATCTTTACTCTGCAGCACCGTGCGGGCTTCATATTTCACTTTTGCAATATGAAATGAACTGAATCACTTGTGACTCTGGATGTTTGCTGTAGGCAAAATGTGGTTAAGACAAGACCTTAGTTTAGAAACATCCCAGCTGCCATGATCGAGAGATACAGTGGTGAAAAATAAGGTTATGTAGTATTTCTTTCATATTAGGAAATGTCTGATAGAACCTCTACCGCTCTTTGGTGCTCCTCTATTCCACTTCACCAGGCACACACAACTCATTTCAGTCCTTCTCCCCTCCCTGTGGGACAGACCGGTCAGGGCAACAATCATCACTACTTCTTGTATAAGAGTGAAGAAGCTGCTGAGGCTGTGGCCTCACATGAGGCCATTTCTACCAAGAGCAGTCACAGGGATGGTCTGCATATTGTGTGAAATGTCTAAAACATCCAGCTGTCCCACCCTGGTTTGGTTCAAGATAAAAGCACATCCTTGCTTCCCAAAAAACCTGAATCCATTCTCTTTGACTCAGGCTCGGGCTGTTCACACACAGGTTTCTGGAGAAATAATGATTTCTGTCATTTTAAATCTGCCTGGGTATCTTAATGCCACTGTTCATGTCTGCTCAACAGAGTTTATCTCAATTAAGAGCTACTGGCTATAGTCCAGGAACTCTGTCAGGAGGTAGAATAATGATATTAATGGTGCCAGATGGAAGTGATATCATCAAAGTTCATTTGGAAGCCAGGACTTTTGGTAAACACTGCTGTATTTATTTGCAAGGAGGAAGCTGATATATGACTTACTTTTACAACAGTCTTTGTTTGCAGCTCTTCCTAGGCTTGGTCCAAATGTCAACCTTAATCAGCTTCTTGTCAGACCTGAACACTACAGTCCATTTATATAACCAAAAAAATCAGTGGGTTTCTTGTCCAGGAGACCAGAAGCATACTGTCCATCGCTAAATGCACAGCCCCATGCTTGCAAGACATTACTAAAATAAAATTCATATTGTGGTAGCGCTTACTGGCAACAACAATACCCATTGCGCTTAGTATTGTCCTGGCTCTGAGCAATTGTAATTGGTGCCTTATAGACCCTAAGCTCAAAATGAATGCAGAGCAGGTAGATTAGATAAACAAGCCAATATATGCATATATATGTGCTGGAGGGAAAGATGAGTACCATTCCTAGTTGGTTAGCAGCAGTGACTGTACCTGGAAATCTAAAACATCAGTGCCACGGGAACTGAAATCATGGGAGGAGGCACCTCCATGCAACTTAGTCCGAGAGCTTTGCTGCAGAGGGAAATTGAGGCAGGGCATAAGGAGGAGGTTAAGGAAATTTTGACTGGGAACATTCACGCAATACCATGGACCTAGAAGGTAACATGGTAAGCACATAGCAGGGAAGCAGTGTCTGCATTGTGGACAGTTGGGGCACACTTTATATCTCTGCTGCTTTAGTAGGGAGGCAGCTGCTCTTTGAGGGCATGGCTGCCTGAATTCTGTGCAATTGTGGGCCACCCAAAAGCAGTGTACAAATCTGTAAGGACCCGGGCTCCAGTGCTGCTCTGTCCAGGAGGACTTCCAGCTTGCCTGCAGCCCTGAAGGCCCTCCTCTCTCTATCCTGTCTGGCTATGGAAGCACCTAGAAGGAATAACCATGACTGAGAACCAGTAAGGTTTTTTAATTTTAGTTCACCTTGGGAAATATAAAGCAGTTGCACTGGCCAGAGAGGCCCGTCTCCACTGCAGCACAGCTAAACTGCCAGCCTGACACATGGTGATGGGAACACACCATACTGTGTGGACTTCTGTGCTATCTGAGGAGCCTGTTCCCAGGGGCAGCCAGTGCTGCATACACCCACCTATATTCAAGGTACAATCAGGCATGGCTGGGGGAGGGGAGGAGAGCGCACAAGAGAGAGAAATAGTTGGCAAAGCATGCTTTAATGTACTTTTTAAAAATTAATTCAATCCTTTCTGCCTCAGATCCCATCCGTGACAGTGTACTTCCTGCAGATTCCTGTGCCAGCTGGTACTCGGGCTGTGAATTGTCCCCAGGCAGCACAATGGACATTTTCCAATAATGAAGTCATCCTCAACAGGCAGAATAGAGGTTTAGTGCGAGAAACAAGGAGCCAGCTTTGGGAGACCTTTGAGTTGGACTAACACGTCGTGTTGTACCTCTTCTCATGAAAGACCTACAGGATGAGTGGGGTTAGAGGAAGGGGTAGCAGGAGACAGCCTTTAAAAAGGAGTTAGGCTAAGAAAGGAGTTGGTTGTAGGTAAGCCTGCCTATACAAAGTTAGATGAGATAAACCCTTGTGGGCCTTTCTAGCAAAATTGTCTATGACACTGATTGTGGGGGAGATATTGTTGTGCCTGGATTTATTACAGTGCCAAATGCTTTCCTTTGGTATGTGAGTTTTTGCCTGTGATGACAATAAATGTTTCCTGAAATTCCAAAAAGAATATAAGCAAAATAAATAGAAACCTACATTGTATTTTTACAGCATTCTGGCATAAAAATAATTGTAGATGCTGTTCAGAGCACTAGCTTAAAAGTAACAATGTGGAACTGTTGAATTCGCCACAAAAACTGTTTGTTCCATCTTTCCTCCATAAAAAATTGCAAGGCTTGTGTACACTAAGTACACATTTGTGCATACTGACTTATTTCAATACACTGAACTAACTCTCAAACTTTGATAAAAGTGCAGACAAGCTTTTCAGTGATCTTCTAAGACTGCATTAGAATGGCTTACTAACAAACAGTGGTTTTATTACAGAAAACTTCCAGCCCTGCAGTATTTATGTCCTTTCCAAAGACACCTTGTGTTGTGGTTGTCACAGTATCACTCTGAGTGTGGCAGCTTTCCAAAACCCTGAGCCTGCAGAGGGACTGGCAGGAGCCTGATGCACCACATCCTGCCTTCTTCATGATCCTGTGATGCTGAACTTCCTCTGTCTCTGCAGGTCCCTTGCAACCATGATGAAGTCTAGAGGGGTGCAGGTGCTCCTGATTCTGGCACTTCTGTCCTTCCTTCTGATCCACTTCCATTTCCTACCCTGCAGCAACAATGCCCCCATGGAAGAAAAACCTTCTCCAGTCCACATCCTCATTCTCTCCTCCTGGCGGTCAGGATCTTCCTTCACTGGACAAATCTTCAGCCAGCACCCCAGCGTCTTCTACCTGATGGAGCCCGCATGGCATGTATGGGTTAAGATGTACCAGAACAGTGCCAAAGTCTTACACATGGCAGTGCGGGACCTAGTCAGGTCAGTTTTTCTGTGTGACATGTCTGTATTTGATGCTTACATGTCTAGCCAGAAGAAAAAGTCTGATTTATTTCAGTGGGAGGCAAGCCGAGCCTTGTGTTCCCCCCCTGCCTGCGACTCATTCAGTCGCAGTGACATAATCACTGCAGGCAATTGCAGAACAATCTGTGGCAAGTACCCATTCAGCAAGGTGGAGGAAGCTTGTAAAACCTACAGCCATGTTGCCGTCAAGGAGGTTAGGTTCTTTGACCTGAAAGTTCTCTACCCCCTTCTCACTGATCCATCCCTGAACCTCAAAATCATTCACCTGGTACGTGATCCTCGGGCAGTGTTCAGGTCCCGAGAGAATACAATGGCAGACCTGAAACGTGACAGTAACATTGTTGTGGGGTCCCAGAGGACAAAGGGAGAAATGGGGCCCTACAACACAATGCAAGTAATCTGCAAAAGCCACGTTGAGATTTATAAGGCAGGCAGTCAGGCCACTCCCAGCTTCCTGAAAGACCGCTACCTGCTGGTTCGCTATGAAGACATTGTCAGAGACCCGCTAGCAAGGGCTGCTCAGATGTACAGGTTTGCAGAACTCCATTTCACACCAGAACTTCAGAAGTGGGTGCACAACATCACCCATGGGAAGGGGCAAGGAGCACAGGCCTTTGATATTGGGTCCAGAGATGCGCTGAGAGTATCTCAGGCCTGGAGGAAGACCCTTCCTTTCCAAAAAATAGAAAAAGTGCAAAATGTGTGCAAGGATGCGATGGACTTGCTGGGCTACCAGCTCATTCAGTCCGAAGAGGAGCAAAAAAATATGTCGCTGGATCTTTTGTTTGCCCAGGACTCCTCCGAGTAACAAATTCTGAAGGCAGAAAAGCTGCTCTCTGCATGTATTCTGTGAAGGCTGCAGAGTGCAGAACTGTTTACTAGAGCAAAAGGGGACAGAGGTGCATGCGTATGTGTGTAAGCGTGCGTGCATGGATGTGCTATGCAAGGACAAGTAACACAGGAACCCCGACTCACTCATGAGAGCTTTCTCAGCAGCACGGGGTCACTTTCTGAGGCCCCTGGAGGCTCAGCCACGATGCAGCCTGAAGTAATGAAAGTCTGTTTTCCAAATGAAGTCCATGGTTTATGCGAAAGCGGAAGTATGTGTAGGTTGGAGCAAACAGAATGCCAAAGGAGTGGGACCAGATAGCAGAGCTCAAAGCCCTCACAGACCACAGCTAAATACTAGTGAAACCGCATCGAGCAATTGCACTGCAAAGGAAGAGGAGATATAAGTGGAAGCTGAATAAAGAGAGCATTATTTGTCGTGCTGCCCCCCAGGATATGTAATGCCAGAAGAGATGCAAGGATGACCAGACATTGGTTTCCGGAAAGATCCTTTTTTCAGACTAATTGAGTTTTCAAGCCCAGTTTTATTTTTGCTCCATTCCTGTGCTTGGGCATCCAGGCTTGGTGGCAATGTTGGGGAAATGTTTGTGTTCACTTACTATATAATGGGCAAATGGAATAAACCAGCTATAGCTGAAAATAAAAACTCCTGGGTTTGCATATGGGGATCCATTTCTGGGACTCTGTGTATCCATTTTTCAGCTGAAATAATTCTGTCTTTTAGCTTTCAAAACCAAGAATAGTTGTTCCCCTGGGAGTTCTCACAGTCCACATGTGTGACTGAGAAGAATACATGCTAAGGTTGAGACTGTAATGACAAGGTAAGGACACAGATTCCATTGGTATAAATACTGGAACTGGGAAGACAGGTTTATGGCTGTGGACTGAAGCTGAGAGGAGAACAGGAAGTTACCGTATTGAATTATTTGATGAGAATATTTCCTGTCTTAGAGCACGACAAAATTATGTTTAATAGACTATGCTACTCTCCAACATCTCCATTGGAGATGCCATTCTCCCACCTCCGATGGGAATATGTAGCTCAAACCTGAACATAAGGTAAGGAAAAAAGTTTGTTACCAGATTTGGGGAGTAAAATGCCTACAAATACCTCCTTCTAAACATCCTCTTTCATGTGTAAGTTGCAGAGGCCCTTTAACATGCAACTATTTAACAGTGCATTCAGACATTGCTCCGGAGCTGGAATATTTCCACTACCCTGCAGACAGCAAGGCAGCTGTCCTAAGGCAGGATCACAAGCATCAACAAGGGATGAGGCTCGATTCTGAGGACGTGCATCCTTGGTAGAAGGTGATCAAGGCAAGGCTGGGCATGGGAGGTGATCTGAGGAGGCTCCAGGCAGTATCAGGGCATTCAGGGCCATGGGAAGCTGTGTTCCCCTTCCCTCTTCACCAACACCCCACCCTACCACCCACCTCCCCCAATCCCTGGTTCATTGCTCCTCCTCCCAGTGCTTCTCTTCCCTATCTGCCCTGGCTGCAACCCCTTGCCCCATGGCCCTGTTTACTTTGTTGGTCAGCTGCCCTTCTCATGCCAGTGTAGCTCTGGTGAGGAGTGCTCATATTAGACCTGCCAGAAGGGCATTTGGTGCCCACTATAGAAAAGTGACAATGTCTACCTGGAGGACTAGACTTCATTTGCATGTTATTAAAAAAAGTTGCAATATCTTCTTAAAAAGAGAAACGTATACTGCTGAATTTTAAAATTAGGGGATACAGTGACTGTGTTCATGTTTGAAGGTGTATAGGCAAGAAACAGTGTCCAGCCTCTACCTATTGTGTGTGTTTGAAGGGTGACAAGAGGATTCACCTTAACTGAGTAGCGATCTCTAATAGTAGGAAGAATGCTCTTCAGACATTCACAGCAGCTGGGTTGGTTAGGTTTTGTCTACCAGAGAATGAATGAGGGTTTTGTTATGTGCTGATTCTGCTGAGGAAAGTAGGGAAAGTAACCTTATGGATGGACACTGAGCAGTTATGTTGGTTAGCAAGAGAAAGCTGCTAGCTGAAGACCTGTTGGAACGAACCAATGAGCCATCCCCAGTTAAGAGTCAGCTCTGAGACCACAAAGCATAGCAGCCAGAGAAGTTAGGAGAGCTTCCCAGCCCAGAAACAGCTCTGCAGTCACCTTCACTGGGGTAGGCATCAGCATTCCAGATCCTGTGTGTCCTTTTGGGGTAAGGGACCGTCCTGCAGCAGTTAGTAAGAGTTGCAGGATGAATTGTGCAACAGCAAGCGGTGAGCAGGGGAAGTTAGCTGCCCAGCAAGGCAGCTCTAGAAGCAGAATTGGTCAGCAGTGGGAAAGTCGATACGGGCAGGAGGGAAGAGCCTTTCTTTCAATTTCTGTTACATTCAGTATTGTTGTTAATTATTGAGACTTCACAGGCCCGTGTTTTGTTGTGGCATTGCTCTTATCCATGAAATTCTATTTCGTCAAATGCCTCCGTGTATGCCCCTGTGCCTTGTACGGGGTGGGTGGGCAGGGGCAGACCTCAGCTTGTTACCCAGTTAGCAGGGGTTTCCTGGTTTCTGGGTGCAGGACTAGATGAATGTCAGTTTCTGAAAGAGCCCTTTGAAACTGAACCCGGACATCTCTTGCCACTAAACAGGGCCTAGCACATTGAATTATTCAGATCCACTACTAAGTCGGTACACCATACAAGCTGAATTTCTCCTATAGCTGCTGGTGATTCCTTCAGCACAAAGTTAGTCACTATCCAGATTTCACCTTCTGTCATGCTTTTCTTTTGGATGAAGCAATCAGCCCTGATCACCAAGACTAAAAACATTTTAAAGCAGCTGTGGATGATTACAGGATGTTTGCTCCTCAGGGACATGGTTTCTTTCTGGAGGCCACTAAGACAGCGTTCCTCTGAGTATGTAACCTGTTGTTTAAAACAAAGCTCTTAGTGGTTGGAAAGACTTCAGGTGTTAGTTTTGTATCTTTTCAGAGTCTGAACTTCCATTTCATTACCTGTAAAACTGGAATAATACTGACTCAATTCAGAAGAGGTAGCTATCAATCTCATATTGTGTAAATAAAGGTTTGAAGCTAGATTCATAAAGGAGACACCAGAAGTTGTATCCCAACATCTAGGCTTTAGGGACATTTACAGATCACCTGCTACCATAGCAGTGTGCATATCTAAAGCCCTAATCCCTGCAAAGCGTGGGATGTTGTATGTTATGGAAATCATAGTCTTATTACTAGGGATCCTGTTGTTGAATGACAAAATCTATGCTGAGCTGGCAGCACTGGCATCATGGTAGGAAGTCCACTGAAAGCAAGGTATCTTCCTTTACACAGTGTTTATGCAAACTCAAGAGCAGGCAGGCTGGCATAGAGAAGTAGGACTCACACTGTGCCAGAGAAGTACACAGCAGCTGTTTTTCTTCTGAAGTCCCTGTAAAATGGACCTTAACTCAACATGCTCAGCTAAAAGCACAGTCTCAGAAGCCTGGTCTTACTGAAGTCAGAGTAAAGA
>VYZV01001475.1:0-20157 GCA_013401275.1 Pandion haliaetus | reverse complement strand
CCCCCCAGGCCGCCTCCCCCCAGTTTATATACTGGACACGATGTCACATGGTATGGAATATCCCATTGGCCATTTTGGGTCAGCTGTCCTGCCTGTGTCCCCTCCCAACTTCTGCCCCTCCAGCCTTCTTGCTGGCTGGACATGTGAAGCTGAAAAATCCTTGACTTAGTATAAACACTGCTTGAGTAGTGAAAACATCAGTGTGTTTACCACCATTATTCTCATACTAAATCTAAAACATAGCACTGTACCAGCTACTAGGAAGACAATTAACTACCCAGCCAAAATCAGGACACAGGTCCACCTCTTTCTTGTACTGGGGACCCCAGATCTAGATGCAGTGCTCCAGGTGGGGCCTCACGAGAGTGGAGTAGAGGGCGAGAATCCCCTCCCTCCACCCGCCGGCCACACTTCTTCTGATGTACCCCAGGATATGGTTGGCTTTCTGGGCTGCAAGTGGACATTGCCAGCTCGTGTCCAATTTTTCATGCACCAGTACCCCTGAGTCCTTCTCCACCGGACTGCTCTCAATCCATTCATCCTCCAGGCTGTACTGATATTGGGAATCGCTCTCACCTACGTGCAGGAGCTTGCACTTGGCCTTGTTGAACTTTATTTTTTGCAATGTAGAGAGATGATTTTGTGACAATGCCACAGCCCAGTTCCTGGCTTTGATAACATGAACCCAGCAGGTTCACATTTATAGTAAATATCAATGATTCTTGATAGCAACAAATAGTTTAAGTAATTTGTCTTTACTGACTGCATGGGAGAAGTGCTCTAGTTCAGAATTGTTTTCTTATACTGGAATGTCAGACAATAAATGAAATACAGAGATCTTTCATCAAAGCTAGCTGTGGTTTGTTTATATGCTTGATCTACAGAGTTTTACTTTGGAAACAGGTTAGACAAAAGCAAGGCATTGAGGTAGGAGGCTGGAAATATTTTATGCCACTCTTAAATTAAGTTGGTTTTGTTATTATTTTACAGATTGAAACTCCTATGATGAATATAATTCCAGGTGGAGCTGTGGCAAAACCTTTTATCACATACCACAATGAACTGGATATGAATTTATATATGAGAATTGCTCCAGAGCTTTACCATAAGGTAAAATACAAGCCCCTCATGGCTAAGCCTATATTCTCTAGAATATATATGTTGCGATTTTATTCTAAAAAAAAAAAAAAATGTAGCTAAAATGAGGATTATTCTTGAAGAAAGGTGGAGTCATTGGATTGGAGGAAACAAAATGTATCTTGAATGAGATTTATAACTGCGTTGCAGTTGTGTGTGTTTGAAGTCTTTAGTTCTTTTGAAAAAGTTGGTGTGTTCACTAGAATTTCCTTTTGTTTAGATGTTGGTGGTTGGAGGCATGGACAGAGTATATGAAATTGGGCGCCAGTTCCGGAATGAAGGAATTGATTTGACTCACAACCCTGAGTTCACAACTTGTGAATTCTATATGGCTTATGCAGACTACCGTGACTTGATGGAAATTACAGAGAAGTTGCTTTCAGGTGACATATGCAATATTCATCAAAAAAGAGTAAGAATCTGTGGAAGAATTGCGTATTATGTGGCATACTCTTCTTCTAAACTTCGGGTTCCTTTTGTAGGGATGGTGAAGCATATTACTGGAAGTTACAAGATCACTTACCATCCAGATGGTCAAGATGGACAGGCCTATGAGATAGATTTTACCCCTCCCTTCCAGCGAATTAGCATGGTGTATGATCTGGAGAAGGTCCTGGGAGTGAAATTTCCATCAGCTGAATGTTTTGAAACTGAAGGTTAGATGCTGAGTATGAATGTCCTATAATTCATCCTTAACAGAAAGAGGGCAAAAGGTCTTGAGTTCTCAGCCTGCAGTCTCAGCTGCTTTTTTGAGGTGGTACTAACACATGGCATTGCTTTTCTCTGGTTTTGTCTGTTACCTAAGAGTCCAGAAAGAAGTCTTCAAGTCCTTCTTGCAGTCTTTGGCAGGGTCTGACTCTTGTGCCTCTTCCTTTTTTGAGTATATGTGATGCTGTATACTCAAGAGGCATGATCTGGGCAGTTCTTGATCTGTTGAAGAGACCCAGCTTTTTATTTCTTCTGTCTTTTGTGCAGTTAGTCTCCATGCCTGTGATCATAGGTTAGGAGTACAATTATTTTGGGCTTTCTTGAAAATGTGTGTATGTGCTATTTTATTCCTGGAATCCAAAGCCATAAGGAAAAAAGTTCATATGCTTTTTAGTGATTCCTCCCTGCCCCCCCACCCCCAAATGTACAGTAGTCATGTGGGGTTGTGCTTAACTGTTGTCAAGTTTCTGAAATATAAAATAACTTATATTTCAGTGTAAACTGTTTAAAAACAAACAGTATTTTTGTAGATTGACATTTAAGCTCATGTTTTCAATGGTGTATACCATTAAGGTCTTAGAGTGATTTGTAAGACACATTGAAGGATGCTGAAAGAAAAAAAAGAAAGGTTGTTGTTGCCTGGATGGCTTTTCTATTTTTTGTCTACAACACTTTCAGAAACTCGCAAGTTCTTTGATGACCTTTGTGCAGAGAGAAATGTTGAGTGCCCACCTCCCAGGACAACAGCCAGGCTTCTTGACAGAGTAAGTAAAGGTGGTGTTTTTATAATCCTAATGTCTTTGAGGATCTATCTGTATCAACAGAAGTCTCTTCAGAGCAAAAGTTTAGCTGCACCTGGGAAAACATGCTGAAACGCGCTTCAGCTATTTCTGTATAACAGTGAGAAAATTTGCGGTGTCAGAATCTTTTTTTGTGTTGTCTACGCCAAAACATAGTTAATTGATGGCTGCTTAATGTGAGCGCTAGAGGATTTTGGTTTGATAACTGGTCTCTTGTGCTTAAAGCAGATCTGCTTTATCTTATGTCAGTTTTGTCTGAGAGATCTGTGCATCTGTATGTACCTTACCAAACTGGTAGGCTTACCAGATAGTTCTTCTATCAACTGCATTAAGTCTTTTCCTTTGTACCCCAAATATTGCCTGATAGCTGTTTTTCTGCTGCTTTTCCCATCGGCCTTTGTTCTAATGTCCAAATTAAATTCTGTTACTATTTTTTGTACAGTTTTTGCCATGCCATTTTTCTTACCCAACTAGGACACACGCTCTCTGTTAATGAAGACATTACCATGATCAGGAATTGCTAGTTGGGAAACTTTTCACTTTGATGGTACCTTCTTCAGTAGTGAAGAGAGGGAAGTAGGATGTTTGGGGAAGGCAGTGCTAGGAAGGTGATACTGTACTCTACAAGATGGTTTTGCTTTTGTTTTCCCAGTTAGTCGGTGAATTCCTGGAAGTCACTTGTATCAACCCTACATTCATCTGTGATCATCCACAGATCATGAGTCCTCTAGCCAAATGGTAAGAGTATGAGACACGTTCAGTGTGTAACTCTTTTAAACCCTCTCCTCCTACTTTATTAAAAAGGAAAAAAAAAGAAAAAAAGTCACATATGCGAAACCAGAGATTTTGATTTTGTATACTAGTTTGTGAATTCTGACACCAAGCAAGATAGTCATGGGTTCCTGAGCTGTGAAACCCATCATCCAGGGAAGAGGTGTGCTGATGCGTAGTAGTTTGAAGTTTTGACAGCTGTTACTGCTAAGCATGGGCAATCCTCCTGAAGTTATGTATGTGCTCCTTGCTTCTGTAAAGCTGTTTATTTTAAGGTATGGTTGTTTTGTCTTCTTCACAGGCATCGCTCTCATCGGGGACTAACAGAACGCTTCGAACTCTTTGTAATGAAGAAGGAAGTGTGCAATGCGTACACAGAACTTAACGATCCTTTCCGGCAGCGGCAGCTTTTTGAGGATCAGGCCAAGGTATGGCGTCCTGCTGATAGTGAATCAATGATATAGGCACGTAAGCGAAGAGTATTTCCTATGCGTATTGCAAATCTGTTGTTAGTCCCTACTGCTGAAAAGGGTTGTTACTACTTTGAGCAAGTGTTTCTCACTCAAGTGAAAGCCTGTCATTGAAACTTAGTTCCTTTTAAAGAAACCTTGCTCTCTAAGGTAAACAAGTGCAAACACTACTGTTGATTTGCTCTTTAGTAGTGCGGCTTTTTTGTGGAATTATCTTCCCTTTCACTGTACCTGAAGTACTAACCTGAAAAAAAGAAAACGTGCAAAGCGTTTTTCTCTGTCTTGCTCAGGTTGAAAGTTATTTTTCCCCAGTTAAGCATTTTTGTAGTCATACAACGTTGTACTTCTAGGTTCTTAAAGAAATTTTCATTTCCGGTAGGAGTTTGAATGGCTAATTTCCTGAACTGAATTATTACTGTTTTAAATAGGCTCACAGAATAGAGCTGCAGACTGGAAATTATTAGGCCTGCAAATTTGTAGTACTGGGTTTCTCTGTATAAGCCTCAGAAAGGAGTAACTGAAACCGATTCTGTTATTAATTAGGTATACACATCCATGAATGTATGCGTGCCCACACATGATTGAGGTCAGATGATGTGGTCTGCAGAAACAGTTCCCGTTCTTCCTGCTCTTTCTAATGGCTTCACAGTGCCTGAAAGGGTTACACAATTGTCAAAACCAGAAAGATAGACTTATGTTAACTAACTTACTTGATAGTAAATTTCAAAATGTTCCGTCAGAATGAATAATGTTATGGATGTCTTTTGCCTTGACATTACCTTTTGACTTACACCTATTGTATATATGATTGCTCTAGTTGTCTCTCATGATTGTAGCCGGACTTTGCAGACATATGGTTGTATGTATTGAACGAAAATTTGCCTGAAAATTTAATGTTAAGGTAGAGGCTGAGATGAAGGATGGCAGTTCGCATTTCAGTATTTCAGACTTGGGCAGAAAAGGTTGCTTTAACAGTCCTTTGCAAAGTCTTCCTTGAAACTGTGTGAGCAAAAATGTTTGTTGTTGTTTCAACACTTACACTTGGCATTTTCTAAATTTGAGAGGGTCGGCTAGTCTGTGTTTTTGTTATTATGACTTACGGCACTTGGAGGCTGTCAGGATCAGATGTGTTAGTTACCATCTTGGTGCAGATCTTTCTACTTGAGGGGAAAAAAGCAATTCTAAACTTTGTTTCATGGAGCAACTACTGAGGATTCAAACAATTGTGCTTCATAGTTGTTTCTGCAAACATTAAAGGGCGGGGTTTGCCAGCAATAAAGAACCTGAGAAGCGTTTGAAAGCAATTTATTCCACTGTCATCTGCTGCCATATGGCCCTGGAGATAGCTTTTACTGAAGTGAAGGGCCTGGGCCTTTGCCTAGGAGGGAAACTTGCAGATCAGACAGTTGAGCCTAGAGGTATTTTGGAAGCACCTGTACAAAGTGGCCTTCACAGTTCTCCAGGTGCTGAGATTACTTCATCTGTTACTCACTTCTGCAGCTGCATAGGGCTTTGGTTTCATCAGTTACACGGCTGCTACAAATAGCAGTATCTCTCCTTTTTGGTAGGGGTTAGCAGAAGTGGTACTATCTAGCTCTGTGCAACCCACCTTTTCCTATTGATTTTCTCATTTAGGCAAAAGCTGCAGGGGACGATGAAGCCATGTTTATCGATGAAAACTTCTGCACCGCACTGGAGTATGGCCTTCCTCCCACAGCTGGCTGGGGCATGGGAATTGATCGCTTCACCATGTTCCTTACAGATTCCAACAACATCAAGGTAAGTTTAAGCAATGGCAGTGCCTGCTGCTGGCTTTGTCAGAGAGCTGGGAATGAGATTCTGCAAAGCAGGCCGTCTCTCTTAACATAGTAGTAACGGCCAGTGTAGCCGTTTGAGGTTCTTCTAAGAATTCCACCTTCGAAAAGCTCGCCTTTGTCGCGCTTGCTCAGAAGTCGCGGCGGAGCGCACGGCGGCGAGCCTCGGCGCGCGCAGCGCTGCGTGCCGCCGGCGCTGCCGCGGGAAGCCAGGCCGAGGGCCGCTCTCGCGAGACTTGCCCACGGGGCTTCGCTCCCCAGGCCGGGGGGGCGGCCCCGGCGCCCGCTGAGGGTGTCCCTTTTCGCAGGAGGTGCTTCTCTTCCCTGCCATGAAGCCGGAAGACAACAAGAAGGAGGCGCAGCCCGACCCGCCTGCCGAAGGCACCTCTGTGTGAAGCCCGCCGCTGCGCGGACCGCGAATAAAGGCCGCGCTCTCTGCCGCCGGTCTCCGTGTCTCTCTCTGCGCCTGCGCAGGAGCTGTCGCTCCCGGCGGGAGTCGCGCGCGGGGAAAGCAGCCGCGCGTGCGCCGTGTGGGTGTCGCGGAGCCGGTGGCCCGGCGCGGCCGAGGGGCCTTCGCTGCCGTCGCCCGGCCCAGGGAGGAGCGGCGGCACCGCTAGCCCAGAGGGTAGGGGCCTGCGCCGGCGTGAGGTGCGCTTGAGCGCTAAACCCGGTCGCTCGGGGCGCTGGCTGCCCCGGCGGTGGAGCGCCGCGCTCCCCGGTGGCAGGGTGGAGGCCCGGCGGCCTCGGAATGAGTGGGGTGGCGCAGGGACCGCACGGGGACGGTGGTGTGGTGGACGCCGTTGACTGCTGCGTAGCGGGAGCCTTGGGAAGCCAGCAGTCTCGGCTGCTGCTGGACTTTAAGGGTTCTAGCGGTTTTTTTTTTATTCCTAGCGATTTGGAGAAAAAAAGGGTTTTTATTTCATATACTTCTTACAAGTAATCCTGAAAGGGTGATGCCTTTAGGCCTTGGATACTGGTATCTGGTGCAGGAAGGTGTCATGCAGGACAAGGCGGTAGGGTTTGATGAGATAGGGGTTGTTAATCAGTGTTGTGATGGAATCCAATTCTGTTTAGAACCTGCACTTGCATCGGGAGCCATGTGGTCAGCTGATGAAATTGCTGAGCTATGTTACCTGCATTATAGGACCAGACTTCCTAAGCAGGGGAAACCAGATCCAAACAGGGAATGGACTTCACTGGCAGCTGTTGTCAAAGTGGAGTCTTCCACCCAAAGAGAGGTTCTTGCTAGTCCAGGGAATCTGCAGGGTAAGAATGAATTGTGGGGATTGGGGTGGGAGTGGAGGAAGGGGGAGAGGAGGTGGCAGTCCTTGATGCTTCCCCCCCCCCTTTTTTTTTTTTCCAAGATGCCTTTTAAAAAACATACACCCCTTCCTGACCCATTTCTGTCTTCACCCAAGTTCTTTACTCTTGTGATTGTAAAAGCTTTTACAGCTTCTGTCTGGAAAGAGACAGTTATAGTGAAATGCTGTTCTTCCCAGACTGTAACTAAAAAGATGAAAGCCTGCATTTGCATTTGGCTGTTCAATAAGTGGCAAAAGTCTAGGCAGGACCTGAATTCCTAATGTAAACCCTTGCAAAAGTGTGTTTGGCTACTCTTTGAAAGAATCCTAGAAAGGTCTCAGTTCGCTTTCCTTTAACAGCCTGCGTTCTTGCATTGTGCGTTTGCATTAGTTCACCATCATCTTCTTTTCCCTTACTGGCACTTCCCTGTTGTCAGGCAGATTGTATGCCATGCTTGCTTCTTAGGTGTTTGAGGAATTGTGTGCCAGCATCCGCCGTGTGTTGCCTAGCATATTGAGCCTGTGTTACCACTCCTGCTATGGGATCATAGACTTTTGCTAGCACTAGTGCTTCTGCCTACTGCGTTCAGTTTTCCAGCTGATGCTGTTTCCGTTCTGGAATGTCACATGGCCTGCCTCCCTGTACCTTCCCTTCTACACAATGTTCTCTGTGTTGTCTTACCAGAATGACTGTATGAGAGCAATGCTTCTGGCAATAGTTTGTTCAGTTAATGCTGTTGCTTTTTCAGTAACGAAGGAAGTTGTTGCTATGGGAACCGGAACAAAATGTATTGGCCAAAACAAAATGAGAAAAACCGGTAAGTATGGTGTAAAATCCAAGAACAAGACAGACTACCTTCTTTCTTGCTGGTGTCATAGAATCAATGAAAATGTCCAAGGCATTGAGCTCAGACTTCTAGTTTGAAGCCAGAAGTATAAGGCAGACCTTAACTTGTCAAGAAGAGAGGACCTTAGGCAGCAAGAATGCCTGCCCTGAAAGTTTGCTGTTTGCTGCGCTTGCTGCCTTAAAGGTGAATAAATTTTTAGTATGTGGAAATGTGTAGTTTAGGCCCTGAGTCTGCATACCTAAAGACTTCATAACTAAAAGCAAAACAAAATATAAGCAAAATAATTGTGCTTCACCTGTTACACTCTAGTTTTTCTGTGGTCTGATACAAAAGATACCACTGCTGAATTAGGGTAGTGATCACACCAGAAAGGTGCTAACAGGCTTTTTCTCCCTTACTGTGTGTTCTGCAGCTAGATAGTTTTAAGTGTTTGCACAGTAAATGTATGGGATAGATCCACGACTTCTCACAGCTACTATTTCTTACCATTTATTGTAGGACTTTCCTTGCTCTGCATGTCCATTTGTTTATTCAGAATGTATCTGTCTCCTCTCCTGGGAGAGAGGAGAAGCCATAGTAAGTAATGCTGAAAAGTGACTAAGGAGGAAAAGTGTGAATATGTAGGTACAGGGATTTCTACCTTCTTTAGACTTCAGAGGAGGAGTAGAGCAAGATAGGAGAAATGGGTTTGCTTGCATCAGTTTTAGGCTGTTTCATGTTCTGTATAATGTCCTTCATATTGAAATGAATTAGTGGAGCAAAAGAGAAGAAACTAAATTCTGTATCTTAGATTTTTGTGGATGTTTCTTGTGACTTTGCCATCTTAGAAGAGTATTAGGACAGACATTTTTCTGATGGGTATAGGAAAATTGTGATGAAACTGATGTACTACTTACAATCTATGTATTGAGTCAAAGTAGAAATTTGTCTAGAAAAAAAGTAAAGATAGTTCCTCTGCTGTTTGTCTTCAGTGGTCTTAAGTTTAGAAAATACTTTTATCTTATGATAACATTCATTTATTTTTAAATTAACTTGGTTGGTGGGCCATGTTAATGGTTATGTGTTTAAAAGTTTTAAAGTTTAAACTTTTAGAACTGTTAAAGAGGAGTTTTACCATCTGGCCTTTTATTCCTGAAATAAAAACTGATCTACAGATCCTGTTCCTTTAGATAGCGCAATAGGCAGACACTGCAGGAAGTTTGAAGATGAGATGTGTAAACCTGGTAAATATCAGAATTATTTACAAGAAAAGTAATTTAAATTGTAGGACACAGTGCAACAAGAAACTTCAACCAAAAGCTTAACAAACACTTGAAATCTTCTGGATGTTATGCTTAATCTAAGAATGTCACGATTTACTATTAAGAACAAACATCAGGAGGGTTTTGAAGGAAGCCAGTCTTTATTCAACTCAAAGGATTTCAATTATCAGAAGAGTTAAAATTTGGTATTTAAACAAGTCTCTGACTTGCTGCGAAGACTTTTTATCCTTCATTGTGTAGGCTGCTGACCTCTTTTTGTAGTGATTGGAAGTTTAAATGTCTTGCAATAACCTAATACCAATGTTAAACCTGCAACTGCTAACAAATCTGGAGAACTGTCATTTGTCAAATTCTGTTTGCTTTGTTTATCTCCTTTTCAGTAATGATGTGTATTGTTCTCATTTGGTTGTTGCTTTAGGAGACATTCTGAATGACAGTCATGCTGAAATTGTGGCCAAGAGGAGCTTCCAGAGGTGAGGCATGAAGTTCATGTGCTGTTGTTCAGTGCTGCTTGGGGTTGGTTGTTGTGATACAAATGGTTTTGACCTATAGCTGAAATAGCCAGATTTTGCAGCTTCAGGGATGAGAATGTAATGAAAGAGACAGTTATTATTTCTGTGTAGGCAACACTTTTTTTTCTTCCCCTTTGTTAGCAGGAGTTTAACCTAATTTTTACACTTCTGGGTGGTGTTAAGGCCCTTTCACAAAAGCTTGTTTCTTCCTCATTCTTGCAGACCCTCTGTACAAAGAAGTAGGATCTGATTTCATGTGATGTCAGTGCTGGTCTGATGACTAGCTGTCAAGGGTAGCCTTTTTGCTGTTTCCCACATACCAGTCCTCTTGTTCACATGGGATAAGCTGGTTCAAGGAACTGAGCCAGGAGAATAGTAATGCTGCAGAAACAAGTACATTTCTTGCAGATTGATGCCACTAAACTGGCTCTCACAGAATCGGACGAGTTGCGGTGCTGGTAAAAGTACAGAGTGGGAGGAGAGGACCTTAGATACATGATTTGAGGAGATTGTTAACTCCACTGAATCCAGCCCCTTGAGGTCTGTTATTAAGGTTCCAATGATGTGTTTGTGTTTATGGAGTATGTTGGATCCCATCTATCTGTAGAAGTGTAACCATTGAAGCTCCTCATAGACTTCATCAGGAAAGAACAGGCACTAGCGGGCATCTAACTTTTGTTGTTTTCCCATGTGTCAAAAATGAAGTAAATGTTTCATGAAAACTTTCTGCCTAACAGGTACCTCCTCCATCAGATGTGGCTGGCAGCTTCACATCAGCGATGCAGTATCTTTATTCCAGGAACTGAAACTGGCAAATGGAAACTCAAACCGAATACTGTATTTGTTTTCTTCTCCAGTCATACCCCCTGTGAGTATGCTGAAGTGAACCAATTTTCATGGCTCCCACTTGCAGGATCTTTTCTGCCTGTTGCCTTTCTTTGGTCTCTCTTTGGTTTGGAGTGAGAGTGAGGCAGGTACTCATGTTATCAGTATGTGCCCTAAGATGTACTTGACTGGTCCTCCACAGATACATTTGGCATTTTGTCATTGGATGTGATTCATGAGAACTCAGTAAATCTGATATACAGCTCATTATATAGTGGAATGCTTCACTTTCTCTTTAAACCATAATGGCTACTATTTCTTTTCCAGAAACTAACATACTTGTCAGAGGTTCTGTCTTATCTCCTGGTTGCTTTGCTTTAAACATTGTCTCCTTGGATTCAAATTTTAATAAAGAACATGGACATTTACCACAGTTACTCAAGAAAAACCCCACCAAAAAACCCCAACAAAACAAAAGACAACAAATAAACAAAAAAAAACCCCAAACCAACGACACAAAACACCAAACCCCCAAACAAAACCAAAAAACCCAAACCAAACAAAAACCCAAAGCAAACCAGGAAAAAAAAAATACACAAAAAACAACAAACCAAAACCAAACTCCCCAAAACCAACCAAAAAAGCCCCACCCGCAAAACGCCACCACACTCCCAACCAAAAACTTCTTATGGAATGGAATGCAACTTTTTGTTTTGTTATGGAGAACACTTTGTGTGTTTTTAAAAAAACAGCACCACAAAAAAAGTTGAGGTGCTATTGCCAAAATGTAGGAATGCAACCTCTTGGTCTACCAGCTTATCAGACGTCTTCATGTTACCAGACTCCTACCAGTGTGTTCTTCATCTGCTAGTCTGTTACCAGAGCAAAGAAGTCTAAGCACTCTCAAAATACGCCTGTTGCTCATTAGTTGCTCATGCATTTTTTGTGATTCTGATGGCCTTGCTGGAATACGCTATGATGGTTTTCTTTGTTAGTGCAATATGAGAGTAGAATCTACGTCTTCAAATTTAATAGCAAGAATAATTTCCTGACTGCCTCTTTCTCACATGCTGTCCTTGTTTGTTTTGAACTGAGCTTCAGAATTTTGGTTTTGAGCTTGCTTTAGTGATATGGATTAAAATTTCCATCCTTGTTTGATAGGTTACTCTTTAGTTATTCTTTTGAGGTTTGTGTTGTTTAGTTAGATCAGACTAGTTTTCCTGTGAGTCTTCAGCACTGCTTGTAGTCTGTTAAATGCCTTTGACACCTCTTGCTTTATAATTTTTGTTTTAAATTTTGCTTTTTTGATTATTTCTTAGGTAGAACGCAAAACTTGAAGTTAAACATACATTGGCTCAAATTTCAGCCAATTCATCATCGTACGAGGCAATGTTGTTTGAAAAGTGTGTTCTTGTAGTTAAATCTTCCTGAGTGCGAATTTGTGAAAGCTAGTAGTAGTTGTGGTATTACTGGTGTGATGTGTTCCAGTCATGAGAGGTGCATTTTTGGCCAATTTTATTGTTACTTATTTTGTTCTAGGTGGAGATGCTTCTATTATTCCAATTAGTGAACCAGAGAACCAGCTTTCTAAGCCTGTGACTGGAGATGATGCAGCTGGACAATCAGAGCATAGAAGTAACCATGGTCATTTGGGTCCAGAAGATAAAGGGAAATCAGAGAAAACGGCAAGTAATCACATAATCAAGAGAATGAAAACTGACGATGATGGTTATTTTTCCGTAATCACTGAAGACCTGACTGTTCAGCAAGTATCTGTGAAACAGGAAGATGACACAAATCCAAAGAGCAGTGAATGTTCTGCAGAGATGCAAACAGCTAATAAGGAGACTGGCTTAGGGAGACCGAAGGTAGTAGATATTTATAGAACTGGAGCAAAATGCGTACCTGGAGAGCTGAGTGATGCCCGAATACCTGGGCTGGGGTATCACTGCGTGGGATTATTACGAGTGAAGCCAGGTCGTGGGGACAGAACATGCTCTATGTCCTGCAGTGATAAACTGGCTCGCTGGAATGTGTTAGGGTGTCAAGGAGCTCTTCTGATGCATTTCCTGCAGTATCCAGTGTATCTGTCAGCAGTTGTAGTGGGGAAGTGTCCATATAGTCAAGAAGCTATGCGGAGAGCAATTATTGAAAGGTAAGTGGAAAATCAGATAGTATGTACGGAGACAATGAGTTACGGAAGACAACATGTGTCACACAAGTATCAGGACTTTGCACCAGGGACATTTGCAGAAAATGTGAATTTCTGCAAATTCACGTTTTCAGAAAGTAGCTCTGTGTAGTATGGAGAAAAGCTGACTACTGCTGATGGATCAGACTTAAAGATTCACAAAAGAATTTCCATTAGATACAGAAGCCCATTGGTTGTCCATTCACGGAGCAGTGAGAAGCTGTTAACCACCTGAGTTTTTCTAGAAGCCTTCCAGCAGAAGCAGCAGCTGGAAGGACACAAACTCAGCATAGTGAAGTTTTTTAGCATAATGAAGTTGAACTTTTCTTGTCCTCTTCCTGATTTTATTTCCTCTTAACAGCGTCAAAAAAAGTTTTGGTTTATTCAGTTATCCATACTCCACAAAGTCATTCTGAATATCGGTAAGTTCCCTTTTACAGAATTGTGTTGGTGAGCAAAAGCAGCTTTTATTTCTTGCAGGACCATTCCTAAATTTAAATTAAAAAGCCCCCAAATGCGTTCATCCTATCAATCCTATGCAGTCTGACTGAATTGACTCCAAATGAACGCGTGGTAGACTTTCGCACTGTGGAAAAGATTTCTTTCTGGTTGTCCTTACAAACCTTTTTATAACTTAGCCTTAAATGAACTTCTTCTGAAGCTTCTGCTGATTTTAGACCCTGCTTTCAGACTTACTTTCCAGCAAGTAAAAGATGTAGTATGTCAAACTTGCTTTGAAGGGAATTCCAGTAAAATCAGTTTACTTTTTGCTGTCTTCCTAAGCTTGGATCCAAACTTAAAATTTTCCAGGAAGTTAATATGTGGGTTTTTGCATATGCATGCAGGTCCCTCCCATGTAAAATTTTAAAATGGTATTGTCAGTCCATTCTCAGTAGAGGTTTTTGAAAACTGCTGTTCTAGAGTTTTGACTGTATCATATGCCTTCACGTGTGCTGCGCAGCCCATGGAAACAGAGTTCTAGACCTAATGCAGAAATTGCTGTGGAGTGTTGGAGTACATTTAGGTTTAGAAAGATGAGCACTGTTTGGCAACCAGATTGGAAAGTCTTGATTTCACATCAATACTTGTTTCTATTGGTGGTGTCAGTTTTTTGCTTTTTGAGCAAAACTTCGTGCTTCTGGGACACTTGCCACTTGCATGCAAGCATATATCTCTCATTGGTCTGTTCTACCACTTACATTGACACTGATTTGGATGTGCAGTGCAAGCTCACCTTTTGTAGTCTTGATGCATTCTGAGGAATTCTACCATGAGACACTAGGCCTTCAGCTTCTGTAAAGGATGAGGTTTGTGGCTCTGCAACCCTGTCTTTGGCATACTTGTTCCTCATCCTCCTGCTCTGCGATACAAAAGGAAGTGGAATTTTTGAACCTGTTACACCTTTAGGAATGATTGAAATGGCAGCTAGAGGAACCAATAAGGAGAGGTACTCTACTGGCCCTCATACTCGCCGGCAATGAGCGGCTCATTGGGGAGGTGAAGGTTGAAGGCCTTAGTTGCAGTGGCCATGACGTGGTGGAGTTCAGGATTCCGAGGGGAGAGAGGACAGTAAAAAGCAAGCTTAGAACAATGGACTTCAGGAGAGCAGACTTTGGCCACTTCAAAGATCTGCTTGGAAGAGTCATATGGGATAAGGCCCTGAAGGCGAGAGAGGCCCTTAAACTGGTTAATATTCAAGGATCACCACTGCCAAGCTCAAGAGTGGTCCATCCTGACAAATAGGAAGTCCGGCAAAAATGTCAGGAGGTCTGCATGGATGACAAGATGCTCCTGGCTGAACTCCAGGACATGAAAAGGAAGCATATGGAGGGTGGAAGCAAGAGCAGGTAACTTAGGAGGAATATAGAGACAGTGTCTCTGTCTGCAGCGATGAGGTTGGGAAAGCTAGAGGCCAACTGGAATTTAATCTGGCAAGGGATGTCGAAGACCAGAAGGACTTCTCTAAGTATATAGGTGATGAAAGAAAGGCTAGGGAAAATGTGGCTTACGCTGAATGAGATGGCGGATCTGGTTACACAGGATGTGGAAAAGGCTGAGGTACTGAATGCTTTCTTTGCCTCAGTCTTTGCTAAGAAGACCATCCTTCAGGAATCCCAGGTCCTAGAGTCCGGGGGAAAGTCTGAAGCAAGGAGAACATACCCTTGGTGGAAGAAGATCGAGTCAGGGAGTACTTAAGAACACTAGACACGCGTAAATCTCTGGCCCTGATGGGATGCACACAGGAGAGCTGAGGGAGCTGGCAGATGGCATTGCGAGGCCACTCCTGATAATATTTGATCAATCATGGCGGTTGGGAGAAGTTCTGAAGGCTGGAGGAAAGCAAGTGTCACTCCATTCTTCAGGAAGGGCAAGAAGGAGGAGCCAGGGGACTGACTACGGGCTGGTCAGCCTCACCTTGATCCCTGGGAAGGAGATGGAACAGCTAATACTGCAAACCATTTCCAGGCACATGAAAGAGGAGAAGATCATCAGTAGTAGTCAGCATGGATTCACCGTGGGGAAGTCATGCTTGACCAACTTGAAAAACTTCTATGATGGAGTGACTGGCCTGGTAGATGAGGCGAGAGCAGTGGATATTGCCTACCTGGACTTCAGTAAGGCTTTTGGCGCTGCCTCTTGTAAGATCCTCACAGAGAATCTGTTAAAAGTACGGGCTGGATGAGCAGGCAGTGAGGTGGATTGAAAACTAGCTGAATGGCTGAGCCCAGAGCGTGGTGATCGTTGGACAAATTGTAGTTGGAGGTGTAACTAGCCACGTACCCCAGGGGTCAGTACTAGGTCCAGTCCTGTTTTAACATCATCATTAATGATCTGGATGGTGGTGCAGAGTTGGCAAGTTCGTTGCTGATATGCCAAGGGATTGTGCTGCCATCCAGAGGGACCTTGAGAGGCTGAAGAAAGGTAGGAACCTTATGAAGTTCAACAAGGGGAAGTGCAAAGTCCTGCGCCTGGGGAGGAGCAGCCCCATGCACCAATATATGTTGGGAGCTACCCAGCTGGAAAGCAGCTTTGCAGAAAAGGACCGGGAGGTCCTGCTAGACCCCAAGTTGAACGAGAGCCAGCAGCGTGCCCTGGCAGCAAAGAAGGCTAATGGTATCCTGGGCTGCGTTAGGCCAAGTATTGCCGGCAGGACCAGGGAGGTGATCCTACCCCTGTACTGGCATTGGTGAGGCCGCGCCTGGAGTGCTGTGTCCAGTTCTGGGCTCCCCAGTACAAGAGAGACATGGACATACTGGAGAGAGTCTGACAAAGGGTCTCAAATATGTTTAAGGGATTGGAGCATCTCTCATATGAGGAAAGGCTGGGAGAGCTGGGACTATTCAGCCTAGAGGAGAGAAGGCTGAGGGGGAATCTTACCAAGGTGTACAAATACCTGAAGGGAGGGTGCAAAGAAAATGGAGCCAGGCTGTTTTCAGCGGTGCCCAGTGACAGGACGAGAGGCAGTGGGCACAAGCAGAAACACAGGGTGTTCCCTCTGAACATCAGGAAACACTTTTTCCACCATGCGGGTGACGGAGCACTGGCAGAGGTTGCCCAGAGAGGTTGTGGAGTCTCCCACCTTGGAGATACTCAGAAGTGGTCTGGACGTGGTCCTGGGCAGCTGGCTGTAGGTGGCCCTGCTTGAGCAGGGAGGGACTGGACCAGGTGGCCTTTGGAGGTCCTCTCCCACCTGGTTCAGGACACCTAGCATGTGAAGCTTGTACTGCGCAGCTGGAAAATGACTAAGAGTTGTGTTGGAGTGGCATGGCAAAGCTTATGTGCATTTTCCTGGTGGTAAAAATTTGTCTGCTTCTATGATCTGAATTACATCCAAGATTTCATTTTTCTCCCTGCTGTGAGTAGTAGAGCTCTGACAACACGACCTGTCACCTCAGAGAAATTTATGAGAGAGCTGAAGTGCACTGCTGCTAAATGAGGAAAGTCATCTGTGCACTGGCTTTCTTGCTCATCAGATCCTTGAGTTGATGACAACTATCCCAGCAACAAAAGGATAGGAAGTGGGTATTTTTCTTGCTTGGGAGGTTGAATCAGTGCAACAAAGGAAATCTGCAAGGATTAGAGGAGAGTAAATGGATCTGGGCAGAGTAGAGGGAAAGGAGCTGAACCACTCCCTTTAAGAAGCAGTTACTAGACCCAGTTCATCTGAAAGGTTTGACCTGGTTTAGTAACTCTCTTTCTCCGTAGCCTTGCATCCTTCTAGGATGGTTATAAACGAGGTCATAGTATATTAATAGGGGAAGCTCTTAACTACCTATCCAGTGGAGTTTACTGGATATTCCTTTCCTCACTCTGTAACACATGGGACAAGAATTTGCCCAGCCTCATTAGTCTTTGGTGGCAAAGTCAGGCACTTTTTCAGACTATTACATCTGACAATGTGAACTTTGGTCTTAATTCATTCCTGCTCTGTGTAAATATTATGATGATTATACTCATGCCATTTTTTCCTCCTCGTATGAACCTAATCCCATTCAGTGTGTAATGTTAATTTAAGGTAACAGTGATGAGATTATACATGGAAGTAAGTTTATTTTGTTTCTTTGTAGTCCTTGATCATGAACCTTTAGGTTCATAAAACAGTTGTTAATGTAATATGGTTGATTATGTAAATACATTATGATTATTATTTTTCATTGTGATTGCAGAAGTATATTGCAGTTTTTATCCTGCATACTTTTATCTCCATCCATTGTACTAGCTTTTAACTAGACCTTTTAAAAAATCAATTCATTGTAGTTTTTCTAGGATGGACAAGGTCTTAATAAACTATGTGGCTTTGTTTTTCTAACAAATAATTTTTTGAAGGGAAAAATGCCCCCAAATCTCTTCCTATAACTCATGTTCAATTCAGTTTTAATGTAAAAGTAACGTATTTTAAATTATGAAGGGAAATTGCACACAATCGGCTTCTTTTGAAAGACCAGACTTAAAAATGACTTGCATTTTTCCATATTTACTTTAGGTGTCAGCACATCTCATTTTTACCAGATGGTTTTCTCCCTCAGGAGGTTAAGCTGCTGCAATCGGATCTTCGATTTGAACATAGCCGTCAAGCAATTCAGGAAGTTCAAACTAACAGCAAAACAAAACTTGTTCCTTGTAGTGCGGGTGAGTTAACTTGGGCTGGTTCTTTGCAAAAGTGCAAATAGAAATTAGGTGGGTTTGGTGGTTTCCTAAAATGGAACATCTTTCATTGCCAGTGCTGAAGGCAAAGTGTGACTTCTAGCAAGAAACTGATTTCGGGCCAGAACTTAATTGTTAATAATTAATAATATTCAGCTCAGCCTCTAGTTCCCTGTAGGGAGTTTTCAGACTGAATAAGCACTTGGTTGATGCCATTAAGAATTTATAATCTAAACAAAGACAGAAAATAACCAGCGAAAGCAAAAGTTCTGAGGGCAGTAAGAAAACAAAAATATCAAAAGACTTCTTGTTTTCAGTTAGTTTTGCATTCTCCTTGGTAATGGACAGAAGACTCGCCATGCTGAGTTATGCTTGCAATTGCTCCAGAAATCTGTGAACGTAGAAAGAATACAGAGTAGTATAGTGTAAAGCCTTAATTGATAGAGGTTTTGGACATTGCATTTTTTGTCATGGTGATGAATGAATATGCAAGTCACGTTGTGTTTTAGCAGCATGGTTTCATTTGGGGGAAAAAACCCAATGGAACTGCCAATTTATGTGGATGGTTAAGCAGTTTTCTTTAAACTTGGACATAACTACTTTATGTTGTTGTGTACTTTTCTGGCTTAACCGGAACTGGAAGTTACTCTGTTACAATAGAGCTGATGATAAAATAGAATGGAAACAAAGGGTTCCTTCGTTGAATTCAGATTCATTAAATTGGAGTTATTTACAGGTGCCAGGAAGGAAAAGATTTTGATTTCTGTGAGATAGGAAACAAAATCCATCATTGAAAAATGGTGCCAATTCACTTATCAAAAAAGATCTGAAGGCAACTGTGACTAAATTCCTGTGTGAGCCTTTCTTTCTGTACAGTTACTCAAGTCATTCTGTTAAATAAAGGTGAATGATGCCTCATTACACTTTTTTGCATATATGAATTATGCCTGGTTGATTTTCTTCCTTGAAGGAGTGAAAATCAAAATAAACTCTAAATTCAGGGCTGTTACACTGAGTATTGAAATATGCTTGATAGGAACATTTCAGCTGGTATTTTTAAAACGAAAAATGCGTTCTTTTTAATATTTTGAAGTTCGCAATAACTATGAAGAAATGAAAGAATATAAAATGTTTTCATTTTTAACTAAATTTTTATCTCCTTGTCAGAATCTGATATCCTCTGACCAGGTGGTTTTAGATACTCCACATGTAGAGGGTTTCATGTTTAATACCAGTTGTATGTATTTAATGTTATTTGACATTACACAGGATTTTAATTTATTAGAGTGATAGAACATTGTACCTAAATCACAATGCAAGTACAATTTACACTTTGCTGCAGTTGCCATACTCTGCTTACAGTTGAATCATAATACAAGTGTGATCAACGTAACCAGTCTCCATAATACGCTTTATAATGTGTCTTGAATGGCAAGATGGTATCATGAAGGAGAGAAGCTGTGAAACTTGTCTTTAGAGTTAATGCACGTGCAACTGTTCTGCTTGTTAGGAACACAGAGAAACTGGAGAAATTGGGGAATAAAAATTGTCCCAAGGCAGTAGAAATGAAAGGAACTGTTAGGCAATTGAGGGACAGATTGGGCATGCCTATCAGTTTTGTTTCTGTTAACGTGCTACTGATGCTTAGCTAGTTATTTATAAATCTATAAGGTATGGTATGCAGAGTTTCAGCATTAAGAAGTTTACAATCTAAGATGGTAATAAGGTTACCAGAATGGGGGTAAAGGGTAAGGTTGTTGCCACTTGCTATCTCTTCCAACTAATTGTTTTTATTTGACTACTAACTAATAACATTTTTCAAATAAAGTCTATAGATATTTGATGTATGTCAGTTATCAGAGAGAACTATTCAGAGTGTACAATACACAATAAAATGATAGCATACAATAAATGAATAAGGAAGACATAGAGTGACTGATGCGAGTAGCTTGGGGAAGTATTTCACAGCCTGATATGAAAATAAGCTGACTTGGAAATTTCTTTGTGCTTTGTCTGGACGCAGTGCATAATAGAAAGTAGAATCCCCCTAAAAAGGGAAGAATTACAAAACTGGAGGCCAAATATTTAGAGGCATGGCTTCTAGAAGGACCCGATTAAGATGAAAGGGGTGTGTGTGTGTGTGGTTGGTTTTGTTTTGTTTTGTTTTGTTTTGTTTTTTTTAATTAAACGGAATTTACCTGTTCTCTTAGGTACTGGAATCCTGACTGTAGAGAACCATGGTCCTCTTTTTAGTTTGAATTATTTTAGGAAGCAGCATGGTATCATGTGAACACATAGAATGAAAGGAACTGCTAAGTTCTTTCCTGATGAGAGCACCTCCCTTGTTCATCATCCTTTCTTCTGCAGCTATCA
>VYZV01001474.1:0-19041 GCA_013401275.1 Pandion haliaetus | reverse complement strand
TAACTTCTAGAACAAAACTTTGAAGCATTTGCACTACCTGTACAAAATTACCACAAAAACGTGTTCAGGTTTTTTCTACTTTCTGTTCTACTAAGTTAGGAAGGCATTTTGATGTGCCCATTAACTGGATGAACTAAAAGTAAGCAATTCTAAAAACTACAGGTATAAAAATAAAACACCATAAAAACTATGAAGAATATGTAGTACTATTTTTGGTCATTATTCACTGAATTACTTACTCTGGGCATGTCTACATGATATAATAGGCTGCTGTGTTCAAGTATTCCAAAGTCAGCTCTCTGAGAGCTGGTACATCTACACGGCAGAGTGCATGCTCTCTATGCTCACCAGCTTTCATTTCCCATTGTTTTAGCCTATCACGGTACAGGGGCTAATTAGTCTTGCCTATTAGAGAGGGAAAGTCATCTGCAATAAGGCTGCAGTCTATTGCTGCAGCTGTACTGCTTCCAGCTCCAGAAACACCTCCTTGTAGCACTGAGGCACTGTGCAGTGTTCCATGTACTCTATGTCTTGGTCTCCACACCAACCCCAAAATTCTCAAAAGATCTTAGTCACACTGAAAGCACATGCAATTCAAGTTACTAAACAAAACTGGCAGTCTCAAAGATTTTTCCAAAAACATAATGGCTATGATTTTTACTAAGAATACCCTTAGATTTAGTCAGCTAGCTAGGTGTCCTAACACTAGAAACCGCACCCATTCTTTCAGCAGCTGATGACTATTATTGACAAGTATCCTTCTAAATGTAAAATTCTATTTTGTTGTTAAAATGAAACTAAATATAATGGTTGCATTAATCTGACCTAATGTATTCTTGTTCAAAAAAATGCAAAGGAAGAACTGCTACCTCTTAGTTAACCCTTCTCATTCAGCCCAGCAATATGTTGTAGAAGAGGCCATTTCATGTGATACAAATTACTGTAAAATTACAAGTTTTGAACCAAACATCTCAACATTCTCAACATCTCTTATTCTTTTGACTAACAGTTATTTGAAGACTAACATCTCATTATTAAACTGACTATAAACAGTACTTTAAAAAAGTCTGTGCTGGCTTAAATTATGTTTCCTGAATTAAAGACAGCTGAAAGATGGTATCACTTCCTATTCAGGATCCAACAGTAAGGATTATTAAAAGAATTTTATTTCAACACAAAATGTTTTATTGTTTAAGCACTCCATTCAGCCACCACTTACATACAGACCTCTAACTGAGATCAGCAGTAGTTTTGAATGAGCTTGAACAAGCTTTTATTAATTAATTAATTAATTAATTAAATTAAACTAATACAAGAAACAGAGACTGTAGTTCAGGTATTGCAGTACTTGAATGCCACAATACAAGGAATAAATAATAACAAGTACACAGATGTATTTATGATGGAGGTCTAACATTCTACTGTTTTATTTTCTTCATGTCTTGCATTTCAGCTACTAAATATCTCACATCCCTGTTGCCATTTTATAGCTTATGTTGAAATGTCTTTCTAGACAGTTGTGCGGCAAGGAAATAGTTTCTAAACCAGGAGCAAATGTTTGTCTTTTACAGAGAAAGAAAGAAAACTGTAAGACCAGACACCAAAAAGGGACTGCTAGGTAAACACATATGTAAGTAAACTGAAAAGTATATCTAATAATTACAGCTCTGATTTTGAAGGTAAAAAAGTTCCATGTACAAATTGAGACATATATGTTAGCAATGTTTCCTTTTGCTGCAAGTTTTACAATAAAAAATAACTCGCAAGAAAAAATTCTTTTCCTCATTGATGTGTGTGCACTTAAATTATCAGATTCATCAAAATATTTCAGTTCACCAAATGCAGAACTGAATCCATCATAAATTAAAACTAAGATTTTTAAAGACAGTTTTACAGAATTGTATACTGTATCTATGCTTAGACAGTTGAGGCCCCAAACATTGCAATGTTTCAATCTGTCTCATTTTTTTCATTTGTTTAAGTTTTGCTTTTCCTGGCAACTTGAATATATAACATAGGCCTCAATAAAATAAGAAATTGGCACAGTGTATTATTTCAACTTAATGGGTAGGTTATATATTAGCAAGGTACAGTATTAAGAGCAAATTATAGAACAAAATTTTGAAAATACAAAAACCAGTCCCTATCACCTGTTCCACAGAGATGATAAATTGAATTCCATATCATACATGCAGCTGAATTTTTCTGTAGGTCATTCATATGTACATTTCTATAATTGGGCAAATACTAAAAAAATTATTTTAATATTCTTAATTTTACACTGTTGCTTGAGCTACATAATTATTTTAAGCATTTACATAATAGCCATAAAAATAATTTCTGATTTTAATAAAATAAGTAATATATGTGTAGAAGCTTGATAATATTCTATGTCCTTCTTAAATTCAATGAGGGGTGAGAAACAGTTTACATATGTTGAATCAGGACAATTGCAATCCAGTCCAGAATGAAAGCTCAGTATTTTGGAGACAAATGTAAATAAGATACAAATCAAGAATTATTTGCACAAACACTTTAAAAAATTATTTTGAATAATTACTGCATGCAAGATAATTTGGATCCTCTTAAACATGCTGTGGACATTAATGATGAAATTAAGACAGGTCACTGTAAATTATTCACCCGGCTACACATATAGCTTGATCACTATTTCTTGTATAAGAAAAAGCAAAAATTATTTTCTAGTGTTTTCAGAAGATTAAAATTTTTGAGCTACTTCTTGGGTTTTATTTGGTAAATATAGTGCTGGATCACACAGCTTTAATGTGCAATAGATGCATACAGAATCACTTTTTATGGCTTCATAGGTTGGTCAAGGAATGGTTGGTCAGTGACTGAGATCAGCTGTGAATCCTTCTAGCTAAGCACAAAATAATTTGTAACAATGTGTTACCACATAGGTTATTCCGATTCTTTCCCTCTTGTTGATGAACTTGTATTTAAAAAATACACCACACAATTTTTCCTATAAGTGGGGAACCTATTTAAGAATGTGATCCATGAGATGTAGGAGAACTACTTTTATCTCATAATTTTCTATCATGAGATTATCAACATTATCAGATAATAATTCAAAAATAGTCTATGTATTGAGCATATGGTACATATCCCCAAAGGGCAACAAACACAGGCATATATTTGAAATGCAAGACATTGCCTTTCATACAAAATCTTCAGATTGTAGTAATTTTATATAATCTATCACCTCTGTCACAGTTTTCTCTGGATTTCTAACCTCTGCAACTTACTCTTCTTTCTACAGACTGTGTGATTTACGAGTACTGATAGCCAGAGAGACAACTGTGAGATTAGCAAAGCAACCTATCCCACATCACCTCCGGAGAAGTTTCTTCTGAAATGTACAGTTGCACTGAAATGGAATCAAACCACATTCCAACACGTACTTTTAAAATTACTTGCTTATTCACTAAGATAAATATAGACAGACATGAAACAGCTCTAATGACCTTTTCTTAAAATGTAAATATATATAAATATAAAAAAGATTAAATTAACTCTAAATGCAATTTATGATATAAATTCCTAAATATTATCATGTAATATTTTAAATTGGAAATACAAGTACTTTTCTAACAGTGAATTACATTAATCATTAAATACATCATTAGATTTAAAACAATTATCATGTAGAAGAAATGTAAAACACTTTTCTGAAAAGCTTTATGAGAGCCAAGGAAGTAGTAAATTTCAAAAACTGATGAAGCATGGTATTACGTCTGTTCTCTTGAGACAATATTAAGTTTCAAAGCCAGCACATTGTAAAACAAAAAACAAAAATGCCTTCCTTACAAGAGGTGAGAAATGATACTTTTTAAGTAAAATGTTAGTTTCTAAGGGTAATCACAAAATAGATTTAACACCCAACTTATATTTTTATATATATTTTGTCTATGGATACAAATGTACACAACTTTATTTATATACGTATGTAAAATTCCAGTAATTCTTTTTAATGTAACTGCTTACTCAAAATTCAGCACAGAATTTGAGTGTTCCTGTCATAGGTCTTCTTTATGATAAATACTGCAGTGACTGTGCATCTGGATTGTAGTGATGCTGTACACTTAAGTGTCAGTGATGTCTCTCTGTATTCTGTTTTTTTCTTTATGTCTAGAACCATTGGTAAACTTTTCCAAATCTCTTTTTTTTCCACCAGAGCATGGTTTCCAAAATAAAATCTTTCACCCGAAATAATTATTTCTAATAATTTCCTTTAATCCTTATTAGATGTGATTGGCATCAAGGTGAAATATCTTGGGAAGGAACTGATCCAAATCAGAATGTCTGATTGGGTAAGAAATAGAGGCGGAAGCAACAGCGGGAACCTTGTGGTTAGTTTCTACTACAGGCCACCAGATCAAGGACAGCCTATTGACAAAGCCTTCTTATTGCAGCTGCAGAAGACATCACGCTTGCAGGGTCTTGACCTGCTAGGGGCCTTCAACCACACCGACATCTGCTGGAAAACGTAGCATGGCAAGCTGTAGGCAATCTAAGAGACTCCTGGGATGCATTGAGGATAACTTCTTAAGCCAGGTAATAGACAGCCCTACCAGAGGGGAAGTGATACTGGACCTGTTGGTCACCAACACAAGTGAGCTAATTGGTGACGTGAAGACTGAAGGAAGCCTGTGCTGCAGTGATCATGCACTGGTGGAGTTCGCAGTCCTGAAGGATGTGGGTCAGGCGAAGAGTAAAGTCGGGACCCTGAATTTTAGGAAAGCTAAATTCCAGCTGTTCAAGTAATTAGTGTTCAAGTAATTATGGCCTCAGACACGATCATATGCTATTTGCAATTCAGATGCCATATATTCCTTGTAACTGGAATGGATCAGACAGACTAGGGTTGCCAGAACTCATCAGCCTAGAAAATCTAAGTGTGGCGTTTACTTGACAGGTATCTAGAAATTCACATGTGGTTTGGAGAAAGTAATCTGGGAATAATTAATTCATTCTCTCTTCTAATACAAAGCTAAGGGGATATTAAATGAAGCTAGAGGGTGGCAGGCTCAAAACAAGCAAGGAGGGTCTATCTTCTCACACAAATAATTAAGCTGCGAATGAATTAGACGCATTCCGGGAAAAATGAATGACAGTGAATTTGAAAGTGGATTCAGACACCTATGTAGAAGTAGGCTGGAAGCTATCAACATACACTTTTCCTGTTTTCAGACTATTCCCTAGGTATTCATAATTGATCAAACACAATATTGTGCAAGCCAGAGCTTTGATCTGATCTCAGTACTATGAGTTTTTCATGTGTTTATGCTGTACCTCAGTTTTTCCTATAGCTAAACTGCAAAGATATATCAGGGGAGCCACAGTTCTACTGGTATCTTGACAGAATGCAAGAACATGTTTTACTGAACCACTCTAGCTTCGTTGTAGCTGTATTTTCAGATGCAGCATTTGAACAGAGTTAAACATCAGATTTGGCCTAAACTGCATACTCAGAATTCAATTTTTTCATGACTTCTAGAATCAAGCATAATCCAGTTCAAAGTTTCCAATTTGCATTTCTGGTTTCTTAAGTATATAAGCTTTATCTGATAGTCCACAAAATGTCCAAATAACCTTACTGTGGTTATATTGATCTATTTCCTTCATTTGCATGTTATCCATGGAGAAAGAGACAGGAAAATTCTGAAATGGAGTACCATTACAATAAATATGGTTGGTTTTGGTTTTGTTTTTTTTTATTATGGTACCAACAGTTCCAGGCAAGAAAGGACAGGGACATTGTGAAAATGATACATTAACACCTCATTATATAGTCTCAGGCATTTAATTGTAAACTGAAGTGCCTCAATATATATTTAATGATGTAAGACTTCATAAAGCATTAGGTCTAGAAGCTATGAGTGATTAGCTTTAATTTTGTTTATCATTAGGAGGAAACTTATGATTTATTCATATTTGTTTCTTCTTCTTCTTCTACATAACTATATATTCATTTCAAAAGGAAAGATCACAGTTGGATTTGAACTACAGGACTAAGCTCAGTCTTAAGTTGATATGCGACCTAAGGATACACAGAATTAAAGACTAATTAAAAGCAGCAAAAAACTATATTCAAGAAAAATATATACCAATGTTCTAGACCCACTGCATTTAATTCAGAATATTCTGTGTCAAATAAGCACAAATAATGACATGAGCATTCCACAGAAATAAAAAATAACTATGGGGAATATGCAGAGTGACAATAAACAATATATATGTCATGTAATCAGTTTTGGTGCTATCAATATAGCATGTTCAAATTTCAAGTAGTGTAAAACATTAAACATGTTTATTGCTTTTCATAAATGTTACTGTTTTGCCTAGCTGTTCTGAAAATTGTCACTTATACTACTTCAAATAAATGATTTTGAAGTTTCTTAAAAATACTTAGCTCTGAAGATTACAGAAATAGCTAAATATTTAATTCATGAAATTATTTATTCAGTAATCATAAATGAATCAGAACAAATACAGCACCTCATTAAGAATTTGCTTCTGTTAATCAGTATTTTTTATTTGGTATTGTTGTTGAACTTTCTCTTCCTGGAAAATGGTATCACAGGGCACTAACTCTTCAGTTAATTTTTTTCTTACAAGTCTTTCAAGTTTGCTTCTGATGTAAAGCTACTGAAGTCCATCATAAAATCCTGTTGATAACCTACGTAGTACCTCATTAGGCCACACTATTCCTTGACTCCCAAAAAGAGCAACATAAAGAGGATATACTGTTTTACAGTGCCTCTCTGAATGAGACCTTTAGTGTGAAATAAAACAAAGATATATATTTTTCAAACTTGGCAAGTATTTGAAGGCAGTAGTATGAATGAAAACACAAATGTACAGCACCTTAAGGGATTGTGGATCAAAACCCTCTTGGGGTTTGCCCTGAAGTTCTATGACCAGCCATCTCTTTTAGTTGATCTTTTCAAATATTGGAAGAATTTTTTCAACCATCTAAAAAAATCCTAACTTCAAAAGATCTGTAAAGACAATGTTATGTCTTCAAGTAATGAAAGAAGTTTGAAACGGTTTCATCTAACAAAATGGGTACTTTTTTGTAATATTTTTATAAAAAAATCTATAACACATTCCAGGTGAGAACTCTCTTATAATCTTTGCTATGTACAAGATCCATAAATATCACTGCTTACATTTATAGGGACAATGCCACCACAATATGTTTAGATGAAACTTTTTTTTAAGATAAAAATGCTTTAAAGCTAAAATACCATCAAAAATAATCCACTTTACGTATAAACGTATATGTGGCTCTGAACAGTCTGAATAGCAGAGATCTATATATAAAGAGTGAAAGAGAATTAAATAAAATTCAGAACAAGTTATTTTCACAAGAAAAGTGGTGCCAGGGTGATTAATTTGCTTTGTTCATAAAGCACTGAGAATATATACAACAGAAACCTTGTTTGCAAATGTTTACTCTATCTAAAACGTCATTAGGCTATACTTCCTAGGCAGCATGCAGAGTAAACTAATGCATACACAGTCTGCAGGTGTTGATTGGACATCTCAGTTCAAAACGAAAATAACACAAACATTGCTACATCTAAATTGTCCCCTTTATACTCTAGAACTACAGTTAATGAATTCCAGAGGGACAAAGAAATACAGAAAATTAAAGATCCATTGAAAAATACAGCTGAAAAGCAAAGAAATGGAAAAAAAATGGGCACTACCTGAGCTTACATAAATTCTGGGTTTTGTCTCAGCCTGTAACAATGAAGTTTCCCAAGGTATTTCTTGTAAGTACAAACTTAAACTAGCTTTTACAGAACACTATATGCAAACAAATACTCAGATTTACTGCCCCAGCTACAAGCTTGATATTCCTTAATGATGGACAAGTCCACCTACATGGCTTGCAGAAACTTTTCATAGTATAAATACAGAGAAATCAAAACCATATTTTGTTTGGTGGATTAAAGAAGATATTATTGATGATTAAACCCCTTTGATCCTTATCAAAGTATAACATTGAGAACAGAATATTTTTCTCCATCTTTGACAAGATAACCTCCCCTGCATAGAGCTGCGTTCCTTCTTATGTTGCTATCATGTAGCTGTCTGGAGACAATTTCATACTATTTTGGTCTGACATTTTGCTCGGGTTCAAAATAAAACACTTTGTTTAAAAACACACCTGCATGATTCCTGGGAGAATGATGGCCATTGGCATTTTTGTGTAACTGGAAGTTTAGGCTTGTGTCTTTAAAACATCAGCCATAGTTGTATGACATTTACAGTTCCATTAGCTAATCTGTTAAATAGATCACAATGTTTCCTAGTTTAACAACCAGTTAGTTCAACAATGTCAGGAAAAAAAAAAGTCCTATTCTAGTCTTTTTTCTGACAGTTTTCAAATAGCAACCATTCAGAACATTGGAAATGATTACTATTAACAGGCTTCACACACACTGAAGCACACAAAAACTACAGTAACCCTTCTAAGCACCTTAAAATCTCAAAAATCTAAGAGATTCCTAGTGTTGAAAATTTGTGAATGTGGTTATTGTTAGCTCATGAAACTAAAGAGGAAAAAACTGTGTGCCGGGAAATCTGTAGCTAATGTTCTCACCATTTTTTTAGGGTGCAGAAAACAGTCAAATCCTAGCTTTGTGGGCAGAATAGTAATGCCTTTTCTACTACTAAATGTAGTAGCTAAAAGTCAAATATGTTTTGTATTAAGTAGTTTTTAGCAACAGTCAGGATATTTAATGTGAAAAGCAATACCCCCAGTGAACACAAAAGGTTTTCTAAGTTTTAATCTGATACCTTCTCAGTCTTAACCTTTATGCTTCACTATCTTCATCTGTTATAACTCAAAGAAATGTATTTGTTTGTCTGACTCTTCTATTCCAAACAGCAGATATATCTGGCATTTTTAGTAGTGATTTATGTATAATGAAAAATTGCAAGTTTTTTGCTGTTCTTTAATATTCAGACAATATCTGTATAACATCTATAGCAACTGGACAGTTTTCCAGTTTTATTCTCTGGATATGATCAAATCTAATTTTCAAATGCAGGCTGTGCCATGACTAACAATGTGTTTTAGCATTTTACCATTCTAGCATTAGCATTGCAGTAATGAATACTTAAGAAATGAAGACTTTTACTGTTTAGAATAATTTTTAGTTGTGATTGGAAGGAGTGTTCATGCTGAAATAATCTGAAGGGTAGGGCTATGCCTTTTTAGACATTTCACCTCCACTTTTGGGTCCATGTTACTGTGTCAGCTGTCACAGCAACATCTGAAAACATTCCTGGTACTGTGAAAGTCAAGTTTTATACTGTTTTTAACACATACTTCACACATGGACACAGAAAAGTCTGAACTGAGTCTCAGTTTGTCCAGTTTTCTACCTCTGACAGTGGATATTAACTGACGTATGCATAGAAATAGGTGTACAGTAAGTCTTCCCTGTCGTGCCTTTCAAGTTTCTGCCAATCCCTAGAACATAAATTCCTGAGCTAGAAATTAGACTAACCCCTTTTTGAGCTCATCTATGGTTTTGGCCTCCATAACATAATATGGCAAGGTGTAGTACAATTTCATTACGTCATATTATCTTAACCCAATGTACGGGGTTTGCATGGCAAGGTTTTGGTAGTGGGGGGGCTACAGGGGTGGCTGCTATGAGAAGCTGCTAAAAGCTTCCCCTATGTCTGACAGAGCCAAGACCAGCTGGCTCCAAGACGGACCCACTGCTGGCCAAGGCCGAGTCCATCAGTGATGGTGGTAGTACCTCTGAGATCACCTATTTAAGAAGCGAGGGGGAGGAAACCTGCACAGCTGCAACTGCATTTGGAGACAAGTGAGAATATGTGAGAGAAACAACCTTGCAGACACCAAGGTCAATGAAGAGCGGGGAGGAGGTGCTCCAGGCACCGGAGCACACGTTCCCCTGCAGCCCATGGGGGGAAGACCATGGTGAGGCAGGCTGTCCCCCTGCAGCCCATGGAGATCCACAGTGGAGTGGATATCCACCTGCAGCCTGTGGAGGACCCCACCCCGGANGACCCACGCTGGAGCATTCTGTGCCTGAAGGACTGCAGCCCGTGGAAGGGACCCACGCTGGAGCAGGGGAAGAGTGTGAGGAGTCCTGCCCTGGAGGAGGAAGGAGCAGCAGAGACAATGTGTGATGAACTGACTGTAACCCCCACTCCCCATCCCCCTGCACCACTGGAGGGGAGGAGGTAGAGAATTTGGGAGTGAAGCTGTGCCCAGGAAGAAGGGAAGGGTGGGGGGAAGGTGTTTTAAGATTTGGTTTTACTTCTCATTACCCTACCCTGATTAGACTGGCAATAAATTAAGTTAATTTTCCCCAAGTTGAGTCTGTTTTCCCCATGATGGTAACTGGCAAGCGATCTCTCCCTGTCCTTATCTCGACCTGGGAGCCTTTTGTTATATTTTCTCTCCCCTGTCCAGCTGAGGAGGGGACTGATAGAGTGGCTTTGGTGGGCACCTGGCATCTAGCCAGGGTTAACTCACCACACCACAGATGCTATTCCTTTGGCTTAAAATTTTATTAGTTTCATTAACTGACTGTCCCCTTCGAAAAAATGCAAACAAACCATTTCACAACGTGCGGATTTCTTTACTAAAAAAGGTACACTCATGTTGTGCCTGTAATAATTTACGCTAACCTCATACATCACTCTGTCCGTTTCCTCTTCTAACCTTACCCTTGCATGATTATGGTCATGGATTACCTATGGTACAGAATTTATTTTTTTTTAATATTTTAACAGAATTAGAAATCATTAGAAGTGACCTCATAGCTGTACTAGAAATAGGAAAGAATGGAGATGAGGAAGTCACTCAGTCTTGTCTGTACTGAAGATAAAAATCCATTGCCACTGAGGCATTACTCTGAATGCGACTGTTTGAATTCCTGAAAGGGGTAAAAAGCCACAATACTATCCCCAATGACCAATACAAGCTTATTTCCGCTGCTACGCTGAGTATGAAGATGGACATGGGTAAAGAAGCAATCTTCATTTCTTCAATATGATCTCTGTAACTCTGTTATTTAATATACAGAGAGATAATTATCGAGCAGGCCACCAAAAAAGTCCCAGAACAAGCAACATTATATAGTGTATCCAGTGTATGAAACCACGTTTACTTGATGTGAGAAATACTATGTAACAAAAATGAAAACTGTAAATCTAAGACTCGCTGAACACAACAAACTGGTATAAAATCACTCCTTGGACTTAAAAAGATGTCTAGAATTAAACTCAGTAGTAAAAGAAAACTGGAAAGAAACTTCTCAGGAAAAGAGCATTCCTGCACTTTTTAGACATTTGGTTTAACTCCTCTTAATTTCAATAGTTCTGGTTGCAAACACAGCTACGGTGGAAAATATTAAATTTTTTTCATGGCAGCAGCTGTTTGTGCAGTTTTTCAAATAAAAGACTGATGTTGCTTTTAATATTGAAATAAAAAGTCCTAAGGCAAGGGCCTGAACTATAAGGTGAAAGTTAAGACTGGCTTCCCTAGTTTCATAACATTAAGGTGAAATTGACTCCCACTACGAAATTTGCCATAGACACAGGATTTTATCTTAATTTTGCTAACAAGAAATATGTCTTGAGTCATCACTGTAACAAATTTTAGGATAATGCAGCCCAAGACTGATTTTCATTCACAGTTTCTATTCCTCTTTATAAAGACACACACCTAATTTTCTCTAGGAAACTCACAACAACAGACCAAAGACAATTCTGAGCAGGTGAGACACTTCTACCCCACAATACAGATGTCATAAGCTATTAAAGGGTACCATGTCTTTCATTAAAGATGTTATACAAGATCTGCCTAATTTTAGATGGTATACAGTTTTGAGGGAATTAACCATACAGAATTATACCACAAATTACTAAGAATTTAACTACCAACAATTACTAACAAGATTTTTATGTTTCTGTCTTCTCTTGCCAGAAACATAGACTGAATTCTGCTACACTCAGGCTATCCACATTGTTCTTTCCGATATAAATGATGTTGACAGCACTACATATATTGTAATTTATTGATTGAAATCCAATAAATTAGCTTGTTACCATGCTTATGAGTGATTATGAAAAACTAGATGAGATGTAACTATTTAGCAGAGTCTTTCAGCTGATTACAATACTCTTTTGCTTGCTTCTTGTACATGCTACAAATGAAAAACAAATCACTATTTTTTTGAAGGCCTTCTGTGGTGAACCCCAAAATGTCTCTCTGCATATTTTATGCCTCATGGCTATATTTGCCAAAATGCTCAGTATACAATATTTTGGTGACAGAAAGATAAATTCTGTGCCCCAAATCTTTGCCAGTGGCAACTTATTCTAACCATATTAATGGAAAAACTATACGAGACTTCTGTGAAAGCAAGAGAAGACTATGTCCTGGTTTCAGCTGGGATAGAGTTAATTGTCTTCCCAGTAGCTGGGATAGAGTTATGTTTTGGGTTCAGCATGAGAAGAATGTTGATAACACACTGATGTTTTCAGTTGTTGCTACGTAGTGTTGAGACTAAGTCAAGGATTTTTCAGCTTCTCATGCCCAGCCAGCAAGAAGGCTGGAGGGGCACAAGAGTTGGGAGGGACACAGCCAGGGCAGCTGACCCAAAGTGGCTAAAGAGGTATTCCATACCACGTGACATCATGTCTAGTATATAAGCTGGGGGGAGTTGGCCTGGGGGGAATTGCTGCTCAGGAACTAACTGGGCATCGGTCAGCAAGTGGTGAGCAACTGCATTGCATCATTTGTTTAGTATATTCCAATCCTTTTATTAGTGTTGTCATTTTATGATTGTTATTATTATCATTATTAGTTTTTTCCTTTCTGTTCTATTAAACTGTTCTTAACTCAACCCATGAGTTTTACTTTTTTTTTCCTGATTCTCTCCCCCATCCCACTGGGTGCGGGGGAAGTCAGTGAGCGGATGCATGGTGCTTAGTTACTGGCTGGGGTTAAACCATGACAACTACCAGAGAATTACAAAATATGTTGATTGGAAGGGATCCCTGCAGGCCATCTATTCCTGTCTGTTGCTTAGAGCAGAAATACTACAATCACTAGATGAGGCGATAGATGAGTCTAGCCAAATCTTGAAAAACTCAGAGGCTAGAGACTTCCATATCATCCCCAGAGAACCTATTCCAGTGCTGCACTGCCCTTCTAAGGGAGAAGTATTTCCTACTGACCTATTCTGAATCTCCCAAGGAGAAAACAGTGGTCATCGTACCTCATAGTCTACCACTACAGGGAACAGTCTGGCTCCACCGGCTGTGAAGGTGCCCATCAAAGAAGTGTAAGTTTTTGTTAGATTGCCCCTTAGCTTCTCTTTCACCAAACTAATAAAAGCTAGCTCCTTCAACTTCACTTCCCAAGTCATCTGTTCTGGGCTCCTAACAACCTGACTTATGGAAAGCATGAAAAGGCTAAGACCTCCTTTTTCATTTATTTTGTGCTAAATATGATGCCCTGAGTCTAAACCTGAAGATAATGATATCTTAGTTTTGCATGGAATGCAGCGTTAAGATTTGGATGGGATTGCTATGAAACCCGACTTTAAAAGTGGCCTTTTGGAGATCCTTCCAAGGAGCAAAGATAAATATGAGGCAAAATCAGCATCTTCCTGCATCACCAGTACATTCTTTAAATTGAATCTTTCCCTAACCACTTCAGATAAGGAACTGTAATGCCCAGGAGGAATCATTGCAATTTCTTCATCACTCACTCAAAGTATTAAACTCATATGTTTTTCTTCACTTCATGAATTGTCATCAACTATTAGCTTTCTTTCCTCTCAACCCTCTAATTCTCTTTATCCTCTCCTGTAACTACCTCCTTCCGTCTCATTTCACCATACTTGACAAAGTTCTCTCCCTCTTAATTCAGTAATAGTTCCTCCACTTAATGAATGTCTCCAAACCCACAAAAATAGGCAGCAAAAATTATGAACTGACTCCTTTCCCACAATCTTTAGTTAAATTTCAGAACACCAGAATGTTGCACAATAATGTAGTAGCGCTGGTTTGAGGTAGTGGCAACTCTAAATAGTCTGGTTTGTTTTTTAGAAGACATAGACTTTTTCTAAGACTTCTTCTCTCCCAATGCCCCAAGTTAGAGGAAGAATGCATCAGCAGGGGTGTTCAGTATCAAATGAGAAGCAAACACATTTGCTTCTGTTTAGATAATCTCAAGCTAAATTACTGAAAGTCTACAGTCCATTGGTATTTTGATATTAATGTTTTTAAAGTTAGTTAAATTTGATTTGCAAACACAATGCAAGCAGGTTACATATCTACTCATTTTGACATCTTTTAGCATGTGAAATTGTATTTTAAAATAAATTAACCTGAAAAATGGGATATTTTTTTCATTTACAGACTGTTTTAGCATTCTACTTTTAAAATAATTTACCATAAACAGTCAGAACATGAGGAAGTCAGATTTAATCTCACTAGCCTTAGGACCATAACAGCTTTTGTAATGATGTTGAGACTGCAGGTATAAATTTTTGAAAATAAAACAGGAGATTCTTTTTTAGTGAATTCACAGAGATAAGAACAGTTAATCATGAAACAGGACCTACTGACGTAGTAGGGGCCTGTATTCAGTTCAGGAAAAATCTTCAATTATTACCTAGCATTTGTTCTTACAGAGGAACAACAGTAGAATGGAAAATACAAAAACTATCCATAATTTTATTACACTTCTCATTTTTAAGTTTCTGTGCATAATCTTATTACACTTCTTATTTTTAAGTTTCAATCTAGAAAATATATATTCTTTTATCCATGTAGTTTCATCAGGAATATTGCTCTCAGGAATATCCTCTTCAACCAAGAGTATAAGAGAGGGCAGGCTGCTCAGACCCACCAAGAATTCTGTGTTCTATTTTGTGCTTAGTAGAAAGTGTGGGTTTGGGTCAGATTTTACAATGATTCTTCTTATATTTTTTCCACTCTCACACACACCTTGTCTTTTATTCTCTCCTAGCAGGGTGATATCAAATCTCACCCAACAGATACTATTTATGTTTTATACTCTGTGTTCTTACCTGTGGTTAAGTGTGCTGAAGTCGAAGTGGATGAAAAATGCAGATTGTACTCTTGCGTATGTTCTTTCTCATGTTCAATCAAGGATAGCCTAATTCTGAAATCTGCACTTATCCTCCCTCCCCACAGAATTGTGGAACTCCTACCACCATGTCTACCAAAATGCTCGGGACACCTACACTAGAAAATTAGTACCATTTCTACTTCCCACAGGAACTAAAAAGCTGCTGAAGACCAGTATGTCACGCTAAGCATATGCTGGCTCTTCTGTAACAGAAAGTATTAAGGTTTATCAGGCTTCCAGGCTACATTCTGGCCAATCGTGATTAAATTGTGTGATCACATATCTGAGCTGCTGCCACACCCCAGCTCATCAGAGTCAAACATGAATTCATCAGGATCAGCTTTGTGAACTCCATCCTAAAAATAAATGTTGTCATATGGAAATAAATTCCACTACTGCAGCTATAGTTATCCTAACTTGATATATGAAGAATGAGAGACAGAAAAGCTAAACAACTTGTAAAACAGTCACTGAGAGGTGTCACAGAGTGTATGAAACTGTGAAGGTCTACAGACCACTTAAACTCCTTGGTCCCCCAAACCATTTCACTCTCTTGTCTCTACGATATAAAAACTTTGTACTTTCTATTTTACTGGTGTTTGGATTCCTTTGTATCAGAGTAGTATCCGTGAGTCTTCCTTTCTCATTTAATAGTAGCTTCCAGATATTGCTGTTTGTCCCTGTGTTTTTCTCTCCATTACTTTTTCTTCCCCTAGCCCATATGTCTGTGCCTTTCTTACTTTAACAAGTTTTAAATGTATGTGCCCAGTGTAACCAGGACACCTCTTTCCCAGAGTGCTGAACTGTCACTGCAGAAAATCAGACCTTTCAGTGCAGGGCTGCTGACAGCCTGAAAGAAAGGCTGCACTGCTTCTTTAGATGCTGATTCAGCACAGCTGGGGGAGAGACAGGCAGGAAGCAGCAGGAACAAACAGCTTGCATTAAACATACGAAGTGGAAGATTACAGACCACTAGGGGGGATCAAACCCCACGATGATAACATATACAGGATCCTTGTACAGCCTTTCCACCAATATCATACTATCATGATGATCTTTGTTCTGTAAGAGTCAGAATAGTGTCTCAAGAATATTACAGGATAACCCAGGACAAAAATAAAGAGAAAATTAGGCAAAAGCCAAAAGAAGCTTCAGCCACTGAATAACCTCCTTTCACTTTCTATTTAAAAATACTTTTTCCTATTCAAAGAAACTTAGAAAACTGCTCCATGATGTGTACTGCAATTTTTGAGGTCTGGTTTTCACCTTCAGAAATCTACTGTTACTAACAAAGCTAGTAAAAACACATTTAGAATAAAAAAATAATGCTTTCTAACACTGCATTTAGAAACACCTAAAATTGTTCGCTTTTTCCACAAAAAGGAAACACATATCATACTAGAACCTTTTTGAAACAATGCAATGACACAAGCTGTAGCAGAAATCAGGGTGGAAACAAAGACTGGTTTGGTTTTTATTTACTGAAAGCCCTAATAATCACAACTAAATATTTTAACACAGAAATCATTACTAACTCTTTTCTGATGAAAAAGTACTAATGTACTTTATCAACATGATTGGCAAAAATGCAGAACTTACTACAGGTTACTTCTTAATATTTTTAAAGGAGGAATTACTGTGTTGGTCAACCAGACATCTAGTTATTTGCTAAGCTATGAACAATCAAATTGTATCTGTTTTATGAGAGAAATTCAGCAAAGACAGCAGAAAATCTTTGTTATGCTTCTCTTTTTTTCTTCTAGCAGTTCACATGCATTCAGAGGTTTCAGAAATAGTAATGTACTTGTGTTCCTCAATGAGACTACTTATTTTCCTTTTTTTTTTCCCTTACAAACTTCTATCAAGCATTGGGACAGGCTTCCCAGGGAAGTGGTTGAGTCACCATCCCCTGGAGGTATTTAAAAGACTTGTAGATGTGGTGCTTAGGGGACATGGTTTAGCAGTGGATTTGGCAGTGTTAGGTTAAGCGTTGGACTCAACGATCTTAAAGGTCCTTTCCAACCTAAATGATTCTATGATTCTAGTGGAGCTATTACCTTAAAGGAAGATTTTCATATTGTTAGGGAGTACATACTCTTTATTTCATTCAAGAATTTTAATAAAAGGATATGGCACGTCTCTTCTAACCTCAAAAATAATTGGGATTATTTGTACAAATTCAAATCAGCATTTAAAATCAGTAACTTCAATATTAAAATATACAAGACCTTTCTTGATTATTGTTAAAGGATTTTGACCTATAATCATGAAAGCTCTGCAGAACTTTCTCACTTTTAGCAGCAACAGTTTTGCAGTTTCCAAACCACTAAGGAATAATTTGGCTCCTGATGTGAGGTATGAACTTTCTGGAAATATGTAATCTTATGAATTAAAGACAATATTAATATTTTGAGCTGCAGTACCATTTTAAAAAAATGCAGCAAATCTGCACTGTTACACTTCATCTGGTATATGAAACTTTTCAAGGGCATGTATCTGAATTGCCTCTCAAAATCAGAGTGTCTACCTGATATCAGTCAAAACCTCATTTCTCATTCTGATTTTACACTTTCTTAAGTTCCTGGGCTTGTTATACTAAATTCACATACGTTGAGTAATATGTAATAAAAGGTTCTGTTCCTCAGGGAAATGTTTTAAGTTGTTGAAATACTTTCAACTCCAAAAATCCTGGGATATTCAAAAAGCTTTCCTACCCTCCTGGACTGCATTGTTTGCTTTTTATATGCATAGTGTGCCAAGTAAATTGTTCAAATATTTTTTTTCACCACAAAATCCAGGACCTTTCTATTTTGGAAAATGAAAGATTAAGTTCCCCTAAACTCCCTTACCTCCAGGGTCTTTGGCCTAAATCTCTGCCCATCCTTCCATATGTAACAAGAATATTTACCGTATCATGCTATACATCAACACATTGTTCCAAGGCTTTTGGAAATACAGCTTTTCTTAATCAGTGTGTCAAATTATTGTGTCCTTCTAAAAGGATTTAACTGGTTGTACTAAAACCTTTTACGCTAGACCTACAGATTTTAAAATCTGTTAAAAATTACCCTCATAACAAAGACTAAGTAGACAGTAGCTGTGCAATTCAAAATTACTTCTCTAAGATTTACAATCTGTTATACTCCTTAATAGAAAAATGTAGAAAAAATACAGGATCATCAAAAGATCACTGAGGAGCTAACACAACTTCTGCAGGAGAGCCAGCTGAATAGTTTAGGACCCTTCTGCCTAGAAGAATGGCAACTGAGATGGAGTATAACATCTCTGGAATGTCAATACTGGTATTCACATTTTTTTCAGATAAAGTTGTAAAATAATAAATAAGAGGTACTTGTGTAAACAGGTCACAGTTAAATTGAGAAAATCACCGTAGTTGTGTGTTCTGGAAGGCCAAACTTTACTGATAGGTTTGAAAACCTATCAGAAATTCACAGAACAAAGCCTTCAAAATATAACCTTCAGCTTGGGAAATCCGTGGGCTGTGGACTGCCGCATGCCAGAATGTTTCACATTATGCTTGATCTCTTCTTATTTTCCCTCGGCATTTTTGTTTGGCCACTATTAGCGACAGGGCATCAGACTAGGGGGTGCTTTAATCAAACTGAATAAAGTAATTCTTTTCTTCTTGTGTAAAAAATTAAGATTTTGAGAAGATTGAGATTTTGATTTTTTTTTTTAATCTTCATTTTGCATATACTACACAAAACATCCATTTACATTAAAAATGCCTAAGTTAAAACATATACCCTCATTTCCTACTAATTGTTGCTTCAGTAAACACCAGTATTTCACTGCATAGCCTACTGTTGCATTTCCTGGGATGCCAATAG